>JAQQSK010009758.1:0-12950 GCA_028658325.1 Potorous gilbertii | reverse complement strand
CTTCCTGAATATCCCACATGTCATTTCTTCCTTTGGCTTCTCTGAATTCTAGTCAAAGAGCAGTTCAGTTCCACTTCCTCTATGAAGCTTTCCCTGATGCACAAACAAGGGTCATTTCTCCTTTTTTTCTAATCTCATAACCATTATTAATTGCACCATTCATTTGTTTTTTAACACAGAATTTCCTGGGAGGAAGGCAGTATTAGTAATATTATTTCTAAATTAAAGAGGGAAAAACCAAGCCTCAGAAGTGAATTAATTGATTAAGTTCACAGTGTTGGCTAATAAAGGAGTTGTTGCTAGAGATCAGGTCTTTTGACTTAAAGCCTAATATTCTTTGAGTTATATTTTCTTTCCTCCATATGCTTCCTAGTTCTATTAGTTGACTTTGTATGTCTATATCCTATATCCTCAACTAGACTATAATCACCCTGAGTGTAGTGGTTCTGCTTTTTATACCTACATGCTCTTTATGGCATCCAGGACAGTGATTTAAGCAAATTACTGTCTCATAGACAATGTTGGGAAATTGCAGCATTAATAATCTAAAACAATTCCTATTTGACTCTGGAATGTCATAATTTTCTTTTCAGATTTATCTTGCTAATTATATCTGCATTATTTAAGAATGGGACAATGGATAAAAGTGATCTCTCCAAAAAAGAAAGAAACCAGTAGATGGGAAAGGAAGCTAATCTAGGATTAAGTAGTTGCCCAAGTTAAATACAAAGTTCTTATAAATAATTTTTATTCAAATATACAAATATTTTGCAGTTTATAAGATTCAAATGCAACTGTCCTATTCATTTATAGAAAAAGATATGAGGAACCTTTGGAGAATCAATAAATTATATTAGATGCCAATAATGAAATAGATTTATATTTCACTGCATTTATATCTTGTTCCTGGCAGTCATTGTAATACAGTGGAAATAGCATGGGACACAAAGTTCAAAGATTTATTTCTGATCCCAGATCATACACTTAGTAGGTACATGAATTTAGAAATAACATATAACTATTCTGAATCTCATTTTCCTCATGTATAAAATGGGATTATAGCACTAGCATTGCCTAATTCACAGGGCTGCTGTGAGTACCATATGAGAGAATATGTAAGTAAAATGCTCTGTGACCACAGAGTTGTGCACAGATGCCCATTTTTTAAAATAACTTCCAGCTAATGGGACCAACTGGATCATTTTCAATCTGTATTTCTGAATAGTTGATTTGGACCTCTAGTATTAGAATACACACATAAATAGACAGACAGACAGACAGCATTATGTGGTCTTGTGGGATACAGTCTGCTACACATTGTTTCAAAATGTCAAGTTTCTTTTGAATAAGGTATACCCATTCAGAGAAAGTCTAGTCATGGGCTTCATCCCAACAAATTCTCAAGAAATTTGAAGCTAAATGTGCATTAGGACCTCTAGCTCCCCTTGTTTGTTGCCAAGACAACATATAGATGGATCAACAGGAAATCTATTAATTCTCAGTGTTCCAACTACTCTCAGAGCAAAAACTAGAGATACCACCATTCTGAATTGGGGAAGAGTTTTCCATACTGCGAGTTCTTTCAATCTATGAAATCACTAAGTTAGATCCAAACATCAACTAAAAGAATAACAAAGGAGCAAACGTATATTGAAAGCTAATATGTAGTAAGACTCTAGGCAGATTGTATAGTAAGGATGATCAAGAACAGGTAGACCATCCATCCAGCAGACTGGATCCCACAGTGGATGACCCAGTGTAAAGGTCAAGTGAAGGAGTGAATAGACTTACGGACAAAGACGGAAAATGTGAGAATGGAAACGGAAATGTGATGAACCACAAAGGATCTACATATGGATATGAAAAATATACTTAACTTTAGTAATAATTCTTGGAAAATAATTGTAAAGAAAGCTTTAGCCAAATACTACATAAAAAAATTCATTATCTAACTATGCAGAGCACAATTAAAATGTATACTGGTAGCTGCACATTAGGAAGCAATGCTTTCAGATCACACTGCTAAAATATTAAAGAAAACATTTTACTTCCCCAGCATAGAACATGTTTCAGTATCTGTAATACTATATAATTTTTTAAAGTTTTATTATATGCTTTTGAATGTTGGCAGGTTTGTAAAAGTATTATTTCACTGAATATGAGTTATTTTATTTCTAGAAATCAAGTCACAAAAATTGATATTAATTCTGATTATCCTCTATGGCTTGGGACAATGTAACACTGAATCACTTGAAATTACTATGGGAAGACAAATCCTTCTTCCTCTATGATACACTGATACTTTTCATTCATGACATATCCAGAATTATTCAGATGAAACCTCTGACCCTATTTTTTTAACTCAATGGAAGCTGTACCTTCCTCAAAAACTATGATAGCCCAGAAAAAAAAGTCAAAATATAGTAGTGATAGATATTGTTATTGCTACCACCCTTCCCAGATCGAAATTTGGGATTCTACATGCAGATGCCTGGAGGAAGGAAGAAGGGTGGGTAAGATCAGAGATGAGTTAGTAGTCCAAATGGACGTAATTAAAAAAATATGTGAGTGGGAGTAATATGAAATAAGAAAGGATAGGAATTCAGTCTGAATCTAGGTGATGGAAAGCCTCATACATAGTCTAACTTCTTTTGTATTTTATTCACTATAGAAAGTTATTAACAGTTTTTCATCGAGGGAATAACTTAATCAGATCTGGATAATAGGAAGATTACCCTGGCAATTGTGTACAGGATTAACTGAAGATGAAAAGATGAGGGTGATTGGAAAGAAACCAATTAGTAGGCTACTGCAATAACGGGGGAGGGTAGGTGATAAAGGTCTGATGTAGGATGGTAGCAATGGAAACAGGAATGATGAGGGAGGGAATACATTTAGGAAATACTGAAGAGATAAAATTGACAAGTCGACAACTGAATGGACAGTGAGGAAGTGAGAAATGAGAAAAGATCCAATGCAATTACATGGTTACATGGCTGGATTACTGGAAGAGTGGTGATGTCATAAAGAGTGTTTGTTTTAAAGTCCAAAAATGGGAAACAAGGTGATGGCCATCAGTTGGAGAATGGTTAATGGAGAATGGTATGTAAATATTTTTTACTATACTATAGGAATCTACAAATATGATGAATAAAGAGAAGTATAGGAAGACATGAACAAATGCAAAATGAATTAAGCAGAATCAGGAAAACAAAATTATACACACACACACACACACACACACACACACACATTGATAGCAATAACAAGAAAACAAAGAAAAATGAATGCTTGGCACCCTGTCTTCTCTGCAGGAGTAGATTATGGTTGCAAAACTAGAACCCAGAATATAATGGTGGATTTTTTTCCATCTCATGGTTATTTTGCTGAATTATGGATTTTTTTTCTTCTTCCTTTCCTTTCTTTGTTATAAGGATTGGCTTTCTGGAAATATAAATTAAATAAATATAGAAGATAGCAATAACACATTTTTTAAAGAGGCTGCATGATACAGTAAAGAGAAAGTTCTGTTTTTGGAATTAGGAAGGATGAGGTTCAAGTTCCCTCTCAGACAGGAGGCATATATGAACCTGAGCAAATTGGTTTCAGCCTCAGTTTCTTTAATTGTAAAATAAGGAAAATGTTATCTGTAGCACTGCCTGGATAGGGTTGTGAGGAATAAACAATTTTTTTTTGTAAGCAAAGCTCAAAGTACTTAATTAGATCCCCTTAGGCCTTCTTCCTTACCTTGGGCATTCATTCAGAAGCCAAGGTTTGTTACCACAACTTCTCTGCATTCATCCCCAGGTTTTGTTAGTTAAGCTCCTGATCACATCCCTTAGGGATTTCCTAATTGGCCTCCCTTCATCCAGTATCTCCTCCTTTCAATATATCCTTCACATAGCTGCCAAATTGATATTCCTGAAGTATAGATCTAACCATATCACTCCTGCTCCGAAAGCACCAGTTGCTGCCTCTTGCTTCTTAGATAAAATACTAATTCATTTTCTTGGTATTTTATATTAAATTTTGTTAAATGTTGAAAATATGCCTTCTTTACTTCCCACCCGCTTCTGTTACCTTAAAAAAGACAGAAGAAAGACCTTTGTAGCAAATATGAATGGGGCCCACTTTGGCCCCATTCAAAAAATCAGTATCTTAATCTATCTTAATCTATCCCTCAAATCCACTTCTCTGCCAAGAGGGCATGCTTCATCATCAGTCTTCTGGAACTGCCTTGTCATTGTGTTGATAAGAGTCCCTAGCCCTTCAAAATTGTCTGTCTTCACAATATTGTTGTTGTTGTTGTATAAATAGACCCCCCCCCAGGTCTGTTCATTGCACTCCTTTATCAATTCATGTAAATTTCAGATTTCACTGAAACTATCTCAATTCTTCAAGCATAACAGTATTCCAATACATTCTCATATCATAACCATGAACATGTGCGCAGCTGGGTGGTGCAGTGGATAGAGCACCATTGAAGGAGTCAGGAGGACCTGAGTTCAAATCTCACCTCAGACATTTGACGCTCACTAGTTGTGTGACCTTGGGCATGTCATTCTACCCCAGCTGCCTCATCCTGGGTCATCTCTAGTCATCCTGATGAATATCTGGTCACTGGATTCAGATGGCTCTGGAGGAGAAGTGAGGCTGGTGACGGGCACAGCCCTCCTCACTCAAAACAAAGTCAAGTGCAAGTCATGTCATTATTTCTCTGATGGTCTTCTCCAGCAAGGAAGGACAAACACACATCATGTAATTATCCCTAATAGATAGGTAGCCCACATAGATAGGGATTTTTTAGGCATCACAAAAAGAGCTGCTACAAAAATACTTTTGTACACAAAGGGCCCTTATCTTCTTTCTTTAATCTCTATAGATTATAGACCTAGTAGTGGCATTGCTGGGTCAAAAGTAGATACAAAATTAAATATGAGCAAAAAACAGCAGCATATCACAAAGGTCTACACTGTGGTTATCCATCACATTAGCAATCCAAACTGGATTTGTACCAGGATTTCAGGGATGGCCAATGTTAGGAAAATTAGAAATATAATGGACAATATTAACAATAAGAACTCTAAGAATCATGGGATCGTACTGATACATGCAAAAAAAGCATGCATTAATGCTAAAACACTAGAAAAATCATGAATTAGCAGAGTTTTTCTTAATATGTTGAGTAGCATCTATCTTTAATCAAGGTCCACCATTATCTGCATAGTAAGGTTCTCATTATCACAATTACTATGCAAAATACTGCTAGAAAGGCTAGCTTGTAACAATAAGATAGGAAAAATAAAATAAGCAAAGAGGAAATAAAACTATCACTTTTGCAAATGGTATGATGGTTTACTTAGAGAATTCTAGAGAATCAACCAAAAACTGAAATAATTAACAACTTCAATAAAGTTGCAAGATACAAAATAAATAAGTACATCCAAATACACAGATATCAGCATTACTCTACATTAACAGGAAAAGAGAGAATGAGAAATTCATTTAAAATAAACACAGAAAACATAGAGGAGGCTACTTGCTATCACATATATTATATGAACATAATTACAAAAGACTCTTTATACAAATAAAGAAATCTAAATAATTGGAAAATATTAATTGTTCATATGTAAACCAAGTCAGTAGAGTAAAATGATAATCCTATCTCAATTAATTATATTGATTCAGTGAAATACTGTTAATATTAACTTGTATAACTTGATAACATAACAAATTCATATTTGAAGAAACATGAAGTCAGAAATATAAAGGGAATTAATGACAAAAATGGGAAGTGCATCTTGCAGTCTCTGACCTCAAACGATACCACAAAGCAGTAATCATCAAAATAAATTGATATAATTAAGGAAATAGAGAGGTTTATCAGTGAAATGAGTTAGCTTTACAATATACAGAAGCAAATGAACACAATAACCTCCCATTTTAAAAATACTTTATTTTTTCCAACTACATGAGAAAAATAACTTATAACATAGTTTTTTTTAATTTTGAGTTCCAAATTCTCTTTCCTTTCTACCTACCTAAGCAATTTGATATAGGTTATACATGGGCAGTCATGCAAAACATTTCCACAATAGTCTTGATGTGCAAAAAAACAAAAACAAAAACAAAAAACAAACATAGGTCAAAATAAAAAGAGAAAAATAAAGTAAAAAATAGTGTGTTTTGATCGGTATTCTGTAGCTGGATAGCATTTTTCATCATAAGTCCTTCAGAGTTATCTGGGATCCTTGTATTGCTGAGGATAGCGAAGCGATTCACAGTTGATTATCATAAAATATTGCTATTACTATAAACGGTGTTCTTTCAGTTCTGCTCACCTTACTTTGCATCAGTTCATGTAAGTATTTCCAGGTTTTTCTGAAAACATCCTGCTCATCATTTCTTATAGTACCACAGTACTCCATCACAATCATGTACCACAACTTCTTTAGCCATTGCCCAATTGATGCACATCCCTTCAATTTCCAATTCTTTTCTACCACAAAAAGAGTTGCTACAAGTATTTTTGTACATATAGTTCCTTTTCCTTTTTTTAAAAAAATTACAACTTAGTAGCTGTATTGCTAGGTCAAACGATATAGACAATCTTACAAGCCTTTGGGCATAGTTCCAAATTGCTCTCTAGAATGATTGGATCAGTTCACAACAAAACCAACAGTGCGTTAGTATCTCAATTTTTCTACACTCTCTCCAGAATTCATTATTTTTATTTTCTGTCATTTTAGCCAGTCGGACTGGTGTGAGATAACTACAAGTTGTTTTAAATTGTATCTCTCTCATCAATAGTGATTTAGAGCATTTTTTGTATGACCACAGATAGTTTTGATCTCTTCAGCTGAAAATTGCCTGTGCATATCCTTTGACAATTTATCAGGTGAAGAAATGACTCATTTTTGTATAAATTGGGTTCAGTTCTGCTTGTATATTTGAGAAATGAAAGCTTTATCATAGAAATTTGCTGTACATTCTTTCCTCTTCCAGTTTTCAGCCTTTCTTTTAATCTTGGCTCCATTGGTTTTGTATGTACAAAAACTTTTAAATTTAATGTAATCAAAATTACCCATTTTATTTCCTGTAATTCACTCTGTCTTCTTTAGTTATGAATTCTTTCCCTAGATACAGATTTGAAACGTAAACTATTCCATGTTCCCCTAACTTGCCTATAGTATTTCTCTTTATATCTAAATCATGCATCCATCTTGACTTTATCTTGGTACATGGTGTGAGATGTTGGCAGCTACATAGTGTATTGGACATAGTGCCAGGTCTGTAATCAGGAAGACCTGATTTCAATTTTGGTTTTAGATACTTCTAAACTATGTGACACTGAGCAAGTCACTTAAACCTGTTTGCCCCAGTTAACCTCCTCATCTGAAAATAAGCTGGATAAAGATATGACAAACCACTCCAGTATCTTTGCCAGGAAAAGCTCACATTCAAACGTGACAAAAATGACTCAACAACAACAAATCAAAATTATCCATTTTACATTCTGTTATACTTTCTACGTCTTGTTTGCTCATAAATTCTTCCCTTATCCATAGATCTGACAAGTAAACTATTCCATGATCCCCTAATTTGCTTTTGCTATCTCCTTTTATGTCTAAATCACGTACCTATTTTGACCTTATTTTGGTACAGCGTGTGAATGTTGTTCAATACCTAGTTTTGGACAAACTGCTTTTCAGTTTTTTCAGCAGTTTTTGTCAAATACTGAGTTCTTGTCTCAAAAGCTGGGATCTTGGTGTCTGTCAAACACTAGACTATGGTCGTTACCTACTGTGTATTATGTATCCGTTATATTTCACTGATCCTCTACTTTTAGTTTAATTCTTTGCCAGTTTAACAGTTTGTTTTGATGATTTCTGCTTTGTAATATACTTTGAAGTCTGGAACTTCTGGGTCACCTTCCTTCACATTTTTTCCATTAATTCCCTTGTTATTTTTGACCTTTTGTTCTTCCTGATGAATTTTGTTATTTTTTTCCAACTTTATAAAATAATTTCTGGTAGTTTTATTAGTATGGCATTGAAGAAATAAATTTAGGTAGCATTGTCATTTAGATTATCTTAACTTGGTCTGCCCACAAGCAATATTTTTCAGTTGCTCAGATCTGACTTACTTTCTGTGAAAATTGTTTTGTAATTTGTTCATGTAATTTCTAGGATTATATTGGCAGGTAGAGTCCCAAGAATTTTATTTTGTATTCAGTTATTTTCAATGAAATTTCTCTTCCTATCTCTTCTTGGTGAACGTTGTTGGTAATATATAGAAATGATGATGATATGTGTGAGTTTATTTTATATCCTGAAATTTCATTGAAGTTGTTAATTATTTCAACTATTTTTTAGTTGATTCTCTAAGTATACCATCATATCTGCAAAGAGTGATAGTTTTGTTTCCTCATTGCCTAGTCTAATTTCTTCAATTTCCTTTTCTAGCTAGAAAGCTAGCATTCTAGTACAATATTGAATAATAAAGGTGATAACGTACATCCTTTGCTCCCCATTTGATCTTACTGGGAAGGCTTTCAGATACAGATTTAATTTTGTTGATGGTTTTAGATAAATACTACTCATCATTTTAAGCTTATTCCTAGTCTTTATAGTACTTTTAAATTAATCTATTTGATAAACTCAAAGATCATCTGCTAGGAATAAGAAAACATGTAGAAATAAGATTTAGATCAGTATGTCATGGGGTATGCCAAATAGCTTCAAATGAATACATAATTTAGACATAAAAGTTGTAATAAGTAATAATAAAAATTAACAATGATAATTAGCATTTATATTGTATCTACTATGTGCCAGGTACAGTTTTAAGTTTGTAAAAACACTAAATTATGGGAGAAATTACTTCTCAGCCCTTTGAATAGGAGAATTCATGAAGACATGCAGAAGTTCACAGAAGGTAAAATGGATAATTTTTATTACATAAAATTTAAAAATTTTTTTGTATAAATGAAACTAATTCATTTAAAATTAAAAGAAAAGCAGGAAATCAGGAAAACAAGTTTCTCTGACAAATGTATCATTTCTAAGATACATAGGGGAAAATGAAAGGGAATAAGCATTTATTAATGCTTACTATGCACCAGGCACTGTGCTAGTGCACAATAAATATTGTCTTTGACTAAATAGTTGCTTAGTTTTCTTCTAACTCTGAGATTCTGTGATTTCTGCCTTTTTCAGAGTCTCCTGGTTTATCAAATGTGTCTGCTGTCTACTCCAGCAGCAGTCTCTCATTCATCCTTGTGTATTTTGGGGTTCTACTGGCTATACTATTATTTTCCTCTTTTTGATATAGTGACTGAATTGCTTGAGGTTATGATGGTTGGTCTACCTTCTCTTCTATTGTTCTACACGTGATTATAGTATTTTTCCTTCTTTCTGAAAATGTATCCTTTCTTTTACTCCAGAGAATTATTCATTATATTTAGGCCTCTTTTTGTTCCTTCATCTTGAGCTCACTGCTGTTTTGTTTCATTTTATTTTTGGCCATGGTTTCCCTGTTTGCCTTAGTGATGGTTGTCTTTTCCTATTTAGGAGCAGTTTTGCAGTTTTTAGGTGATTAATGAGATTTGCGATTAGGTATCTATTTATTTCACTCATAGATATTAACTTTTTTAAAGACTTAGTTTTCCACATTAACTGTGGCATTCCCCTCTTCCCACCTCTGATCTTTTAGCCCAAGTCTGCTCTGTGGCTCTGGTGGTCTTCACCTTAAAAGTCTAACAAGACACAATGTCAAATTTGAAAGACTGATTTTCAGTGTAGCAAATTTGATTTGTCTTGAATTTAAAATAGACTATCATCTTCCCTTTAATACTGTGCTACATGCAAGGCTTTCTCAAGAAACTTTTGGAACAGACTTGTCTTTAAATAAAGGGAGCTCTAAATTCACAACTGTTTTGTTAATTTAAAAAGAACCTCATCAAAAATTCTTCAAGGCTCTAGTATCAGGAGGCATTTATGATATCTTTAACTGGCAAATTTGATGAAATCAGTATTTGCTCAAAAACCATTCCTTTTCTATGTCAATAGAAGAAATCTCCATTATACAATTTTCAGTTTTCCCTTCTGTTTATACTTCTCTTGGATTTTCTAAAACTGACCAGTTTAGAACCTTGTTTAACAACAAGAATTGATAGCAAAAAAAAAAATCACCAAAAATATAGGTTTAAAAAATACTGTGAAGATTTTAATTTGTATATATCAGGGCAAATATCTTAGCAATTTGCATGTTTCTGATTCAATGTTCATTGCTTCTGTGTTATAGTCTAATGATATTCAATAAATAAAATATATGAAATAAAACCTAACCCTTCTAACACCAGAAGAATAAAGAGTATCTTACTTTTTTCCCCACAAAATAAAATTCAAATATCTCCCTATAAGCACAGAATATTCCATTAAATTCACTGTAATTAAGAACTACACATTAGAAACAAAATTATTCTGTGTAGTCTCTTATTGGATCTCTTCTGTTACTCGGTTTATATTAGTCTGCTTATTTAACAACTCAATCTCATGGACAATTAAACAATACCCACAGAGGTATACAAATGTCTAACCCAATCAGTTCCACCTTATTAAACTCCTCTTTCATTGTTTGGTTGGATCATGAAGTATACAGTTAAACAGTCCTTTGAAAATAATTGCACTTTTTTGACTGACACAAGCAGAAAGCCCATTTGCTTTGGTGATTTGTTCCTGCAAAATGTAAGGCAAATATTATTTTTATTATTAAAATGTTGAAATTTTCCTTGTGTGCTAATTTTCCTTAAAGCAGAATATTAGTGAAAACATTATAAAACACTATTATTTTGAAACCTACCAAAACTCGTAATCAGAGATAAAGGAATTTGCTGGACTTTATAAAAAAGGCTATTAACTATGTTTACAAGAATTTATCATACAGTCACAATATTTATCACCAGTGGAAGCCCCAGTAAGATAGACAGTTGAGATAGTAACAAAAAGCAAGGCCAATTCTTATTAGTTTTTCCTTCAAGGTTTCCAGGATACTCAAATGCTCAAATAAGTGGACCGATGACCTCATCTACTTGAAATTTCCTTCAAAAAATGTAGTTCATAATACAGCCATGCTCATCCGCCCAGGGTGACTTGTCTCCACCCAGGGTGACTTATCTCCATATTCTCCATTAAGTTTACAAAAGATACCTATCCAACTTATGGGTCTCAGTCTCCTCCTCATATTACAAGAATACCACTTTTTGTCCACCTATGATGCACTCCTTTGTTACAAGGTTAGAGCTTCTCTTCCTATCATAAAATTCCTTTACATCATCTAGTACTGTTATTCTATGCTGATGATCCTGCCCCAATTTTTCTGATATCCCATATAGCCTCTTCAAATGCCTTTTAGATATCTCAAGCTACATGTTCAATAGATACCTTAAAATTTAGCTAAATACATCCAAAATGGAACTCATTATCATCTTTACCCCTACATTCTCCCTTTTCTTCTTTCCCTATACTGTAGAGGCGACACCATCTTCTCAGTCCCTCAGGCTTGCAATCTAGAGTTACCTTGGATTCCTCATTATCTCTCATAACCCCATATACAAACTGTTGCCAAAGCCTGTCAACATCACCTTTGCAACATCTCTCAAATATGCCTCCTTCTCTCCTCTAACCTTTATTACCTTACACCTGGATTACTGCAATAGCCTGCTTGGGGAGGGGGGGGAGGAAGGTCTGCCTTCCTCAAGCCTCACCCTGCTCCAATTCATTCTCTCTTCCACCACAAAAGTGATGTTCCTAAAGAGTAGATCTGATCATATCACCTCCTACTCAATACAGTCCAGTGACTTCCTATTGCCTCCAGAGGCAAATACAAAAATGTTCTGTTTGGCATTCAAAACCCTTCATAACCTACTTTCCACCTACCTTACCAGTTTTCTTATACTTTACTCCTGGACAGGTATTTTAAAATCTAGTGACAGTGACTCCCTGGCTGTTTCATCAATAAGAAACTTGATCTCTCAGTTCCAGACTTTCTCTGTTTGTTCCCTATGCCTGGAAAGCTCTCTCTTATGGTCATGCTACTGGCTTTCCTTTAAACCCTAATTAAAATCCTACCACCTACAAGAAGCCTTCCCCAGTGCTTCCTAATTCTAGTGCCTTCCCTCTGTAAGTTATTTCCTCCTTATTCTGTAGGTATCTTGTTTGTACATATTTGTTTGCCTGTTCTCTCCCTCATTAGACTGGGAGTTCCTTGAGAACAGGGATTGTCTTTTGCCTCTGTTTCTACTCATAGAGCTTAGGACAACATGTGGCACAAGGTAGGCATTTAATAAATGTTGACTGATGGATCGTTCTTCTTTCAAATTTTTTATAGGTTGGTATCTTGGCCTGCTCACACCTAGAATGCATGCATGCATTGCTTTCTGCATGATGACCAGAAATCAAGTGTGAGTATTTGGTTCACGATTCCGTAAAGAATATAATTACTGGGGAAGAGGTAAAAGTTTTCTCATTCTTGTTCTTGCATGGCTGGAATGTACTATATATGGGAATATATATGGGAATAGAAGTACAAAAAGTAAAATAGTTACTAGTATTTATACATGTGTACAGATAGATAGATATGTCCAAATACTGATATAGATATAGATACATAGTGATATAGATATATCATATATAAACATACCTATCTATACACATACATGCACACAAATACATACACATACATGTGAAGTGGTAGTCAAGGAAGGGAATTTTGGATTGAATAGTCACACACAGGGATAATGAATTGATCTATACGATGGTCAATTGATGTGCCCTTTCCAGAAGAAATGATAGCACTGGATGTATCATTGTGCCCAAAATAAGAGATAGAAAGACGAGCAAATTCCAATATAGCTTTAGTGGTCCGCTCACTTAGTCGCTATTCAG
>JAQQSK010009757.1:0-12950 GCA_028658325.1 Potorous gilbertii | reverse complement strand
AATTCTGCTTTTGAAAGCATTCTTCTCCTCATTGGCTTTTTGAACCTCTTTTGCCAATTGAGTTATCCTATTTTTCAAGGTGTTATTTTCTTCAGTATTTTTTTGGTTCTCCTTTATTAAGGTATTGACCCGTTTCTCATGCTTTTCTTGCATCTCTCTCATTTCTCTTCCCAGTTTTTCCTCCACCTGTCTAACTTCATTTTCAAAATCCTTTTTGAGCTCTTCCATGGCCTGAGCCCATTGGATATCTATTTCAGATGTTTGGGATACAAGGCCTTGACTCCTATGTCTTTACCTGATGGTAAGCATTGTTCCTCCTCCTCAGAAAGGAAAGGAGCTAACATCTGTTCACCAAGAAAATAACTTTCTATGTTCTTATTTTTTTCCCCTATTTTGTGCATTTTCTCAGTCAGTTACTTGACTTCTGAGATTCCTCTCCACCCCTGTCTAGATCCACCCAGCTAGTGCTTGGGGTCTGAGATTCAAATGCTGTTCCCCAGCATCAGGGTGGGTGCTATTCAAGGTAAGATTAAATCAGGTTCTCAGGTGGGGGCAGGGCCACCTCCCAGGCTCAGTTCCCTCAGGGTGTTTATGCAGAGACCTTCTGTTATGGAGCTGCTGCCAAGCTCCTGCCTGCTCCGGGAGCCTCTGGCCACTGCTGCCTCTGCTGCTGCCTCCTGAGGGAGCTTAGTTATGTAGACACCCTGCTCCCCTCTCAGCCAGCCCAGAAGTCTCTCTCACTGACCTGTGCATCTGTGGTTAGAGGAACCCCCATGACCACCAAAGATTCCATCCCTGAAGCCTGCTCAGATCTGCTCCTCCCAGGGCTGCGCAGCCAAGGTAGGGATAGGCTCCACTCTGGTCCTGTGTGGGATGGACCCTTGGTTTTACAGGTCTTTCTGGAACAGAAATCTCCTCGACTCTGTTGTTCTGTGGCTTCCA
This sequence comes from Potorous gilbertii, assembly GCA_028658325.1. Classification (NCBI taxonomy): domain Eukaryota; kingdom Metazoa; phylum Chordata; class Mammalia; order Diprotodontia; family Potoroidae; genus Potorous; species Potorous gilbertii. The sequence continues at coordinate 12,008 of JAQQSK010009757.1, read as the reverse complement.
CTGCTCCAGAATTTGTTAAGAATTCTTCTTTACAGATATTTTATAGGCTGTGGTTTCAGAGCTAGCATAAGTGTGTCTTTCTCCTCTGCCATCTTGGCTCCTCTGACTATTATTTTTTACTCTATATCTAAATCTATGACCCTATAGTCGTAGTCATAGTCATAGTCATAGTCAATAAGCTGGATACAGTGGAGTGTATCCACCAAGGCAGCCATTGCCCTCAAGGAACTCACAATCTAATGGTGTGAACTTCTTCCCGTTGGTCCAAGTTTTTCCCTCTTGGAGTATATGGAGTCACATCCCTCTTCCACATAAGAAGACTTCAAACACCCAAAGACAATGACCATGCCATATCCCCCTCCTAAGTTTTCTCAGGGCTGACTTTAAAGCAGGAAAGGTAATCTGGGGAGGCCTGTGTCAGGGCTCTGAGTAATTTGGTTACTATAGATATCTCCTGGGACCACTTGGAGTAAGATTTCATAATTACCCTAAAAAAATTAGTTTGCATTTTTCTGCTGTTCTTCCCAAGAAACACCCAAACACATCTCCAGACCACTTAAGATTGTTGATTTGTTAACAGAAAAGAAAACTATGTTATTTAATTTTGATATTATGGTACTAACATGGACAACTGGAATTGACAAGATTTTTCTTGCCTCTTCATATTGACTTTAAATATTTATATTGTAGAATCTGAAACTATTGTGATGCCTGGTGCCTTTTGAGGTAACAATCTATAGAGACAATGGCTTTAACCTCCAAGAAGAGTCTCTAATGGTGAAAGTTTTAGATACTGTTAGATACTGGGTTGGTAGGGGAAATGAGAGACAGAGGGAGCCTTGTGAGTGTAGGTGGATGTTGCCTACTGTAGCCTTGCTCATCTTTTAAAGGAAAATTATTATAATCCAACCTTCAGGGCCCCTCTCCCATGGAATTATGGCTCTCAAAGGATTTCCAACTTGTTTCCAACCAATGTCACATCTTCTCACTACCAGTTATTTCACTTGCACTGAATTATGGCTACAACAGAAGCATTCATACTATACCTAATGTAGCACAATCTGATTCCACATCTGGCCCAGCAGCTTCTAAAATGGCTTTGGAAACCCCTAGATAAAAGAGATGAACATGAATGACATTTGATACATTCAGATCCCACTAGTTCTTTATCTGGAGGCAGATAGCAAGAGATGTTCTTGTCAAACGGTTAAAAGCAAACAGAAAAACCATTTCATGAGATTCTTTATCATTTTATATTGCAGCGCATATAATAACTCTTTTCAAAGAGAATCACTATTGAAATAGTTGAAGTTTATGCTCCAACATACACTGGAGAGAAAATAGGTTCTACAGAAAACCCCCCAAAATATTCAGTTCACATAAATATAGAAATTAAACATAACACAGGGAATGAGAGTGAAGATCCAAAAAGGTTTTGGCACATAGTACACTGGTCATATGAATGAATGAAAAAATATTTATTAATCACTTATTATATGCCAAGCACTATAGTAAACTTGGGAAATGTACAAAGAAAATTAAGATCATCTCTGCCCTGAAGAACTTTACATTCCTTTTAAAAAAAAAAAAAGACTTACCTGATTTTAATGAGTGAAGGTTTTTTTTAATTTGAATAATTTGAAATTGAATAATTTCTCTGGTTCATTAAATGCTTATTTTACCCCTTGTAAAGTGATATTCTCAGTTTTGTTACATCAGTTATTCTGGGTTTTATTCCTAGATGCTTTGGTTTCTAGAGCATCATATTCTGAGCCCTTAAATCCTTTAGGGTGATAGCTCCTAAATCTTATGTGATACAAACTTTGACTTCACTGTATTTTGATTTTCTTTTTCTTTTTGGATGCTTGCAGTATTTTCTCCTTGACTTTTGGCTATAACATACCTCAGAGTTTTCATTTTGCAATTTCTTTTAGGATAAGTGGATGTTTTTCAATTTCTATTTTGCTCTCTGCTCCAAGACAACTGGGCAGTTTTTTTTAATAATTTCTTGAAATATTATGCTAAGGCTCTTCTTCTCTATGCATGGCTTTCTGGCAGACCATTAATTCTTTAATCATCTCTCTTTGATCTACTTTTCAGGTAGGTTGGTTTTTTCTGAGACACTTGACATGTTATTCTTTCTGATAGTCTTTTGACCATTTTTCATTGTTTCTTAATGTCTTATGGAAGCATAAGCTGCCACTTGATAATCAATTTTTTTAGGAATTAAAAAGTTTAAGAGATTTCTTCAGTGATGTTTTGTACCTCTTTTAGCATTTGGTCAATTCTGATTTTTAAGAAATTATTTTCTTCAATATTTTTGTACCTCTTTTTCCAAGTTGTTAATTCTCTTTATATAATTTTCTTCCATAACTCTCATTTCATTTCCCAATATTTCCTCTATCACTCATTTAATTCTTTAAATAATTGTTTTTGCCTTAAAAAATCCCTCTGTCTTAAGGTTTTGTATGAATTTTTGTTGATCTTGAATCCAATCTGTATTTTGTTTTTAATTTGAGGCTTTGTCTGTAAATGTTTTCAAGTTATTGCATTCTTCTGACTTTGTGTCTTGAGCTTTCCTGATACCATAATACCCTTTTACAATAAATAAATTTTTTATTTTTTCTTCAGCCTTCTTCTTGATCTTGGGCTTTATGTTAGAACTGCAATCTCTTTACCTTGAGGAGGGGAGAATGACTGACCTGAACTTTTGTTTTTTATGTCCTGCTATAGCTTTCACAGCTCATTTTGAGGGCTCAGAAGATTATGGTTTCTCCAAAATGGTGTGATCCAGGGAGAACTCTGCTTACTGCCTTCCTTGTTCTCTTGTCCTTACTCAAGTAGCATCCCTGATGCTTTTTCATGCTTTGGTAATGGGTGACAAAACTCCTAGATGGCACTGAACCCTGGGCCTAATCCTAGTACAGAAGTCCCCTCATGTCCTTCTCTGCCCAGATGTTCCGTTGCCTTTATTGTTCCTGGATTCTGGGTTGTTTCCCACCACTGCTTCCATAGTCACAGCAGATGCCACCACCACTGTCTGGTGTTGCTTGAACTGTTATGCACTCCTGGTCAGCCTCAACCCCAGTATCTGTGGACTTGTATTTCTATTTTTTTATGCTACTCTGGGTTGGAAAAATGGCTCATGATTTTTTCTTGGATTTTCCACACAGATTTTGAAATATTTTCTATTTTCATTTTAGCAGATATTTGGAGGGAACGTTGGCAGTTGTTCCCTCCCACTTCACCATCTTGACTCTGCTCTTCAAAAATCTTACCTGAATTTTAAGAACTTTAAATTTTTTATTATGTGCTTAATCATCAAAACCCCAAGCATTTCCATACACACAGAAGAACATAAGAAAATCATTCATTTTATATTGCTCACTTAAAAAAAAGTTCTGATAAATTTCACACATCACTTTTAAATCTGCCTTTCTTGTATATACTTCTTTCTGAAATGGCTTCAGTACTATTTGGAATGCTTTAAAAAAGTTTCAATGGTCATCTTTTTTTCTTTTCTACTTTTTCCCTCTCTTCCCTTCCCCCTTATCTTCTTTTTTCTTCTCCTTGATCAGGATGTTTGTTTTATATGTATTTACATCTAACCTGTTGTAATGTATAGTGACTATCCCTACCCTACTTTCTCAATTGGATTTTATGGTTTTTTCTGTCCCAGATCCTGTCTCTATGTGTGTTCAACCCTCAACCCTCTTTTGTTTCTCTCTCATAAAAATGAGGTTCATATGATGCTCACACATTCCTACTCCTGCCTCTATATTTGTTGATTTCTTTCCCCTCATCTCATGTAACTTACTTATTTGGAACAGGAAGTTCCATTCCATCCTTCCTATTATCAACACTACTGTCTTCCTCTTACCCTCCCTTCTTTTTCTCCGCTCAAAGCTCTTAGACTAGAACCAACGGCCCACCCCAAATCTGCTTTTCTCATTGAACTCTTATTATTAAATTCTTTGGATCTATTGAATTCCTGAAGAGATACCTGTTTCTTCTCCATCATTAGAATATGAGAACTGCATTATCAAATAGCTCCTCCTAATGGTCCCAATGAATTTATGTTTTTAAGTTTTTCTTGAATCTTGGGCTTGCATGTCAATGTTCTTACTCAATTTTAGGCCTTTCATCAGAAATGCCTGAAAGTCTTTTGTTCCATTAAAGGTAATTTTTTTTCTTCTTATAGGATTTTCAGGATGTTATTCTTATTGTAAATACTTAGCTTTTGCCTTTGGGAATTTTGTATTCTATACTCTACTTTTGTTTTTAGTAAATGCTTCCAGGTCTTGTGTGATCCTGACTGTAGTCCTTTGGTACTTGAATTGCTTCTTTTTGGATGTTTACCTGCAATATTTTTTCCTCTGTAAAGTGCTAGATTTTGGCGATGCCAATCTTGGAACTTTTCTTTTTGTATTTCTTACAGGATGATATCAACGGAGTTTTTCTACCTTTTTTTGACCTTTGATTATAACACACGTGGGCAACTTATAGTTATGATTTGTTGAAATGTAACGGAGACTTTTTTCTTTCATCATGTGATTCAGGAAGTCCAGTGATTCTTTCTTTGACTTCTTTCCCAACTCTGTCATTTTTCATCACAGATATCATATTTATTTTGAAATTTAAAAAGTAACCTAATACTTGTTATTTACTGGAATAATTGATTTGTATTTGATCTATTCTAATTTCCAGGAAGTCTGTTACTTGAATAAAGTTTGCATGTTCAGTTCTAAGCTATTTATTTCCCTGTCAATTCTTTCCTCCAGAATTTTTTAACTTTTACTTCTTGCTTCATTTCTTCTTGAATGTTGTCCTTGTGGAAAATGCATTCCATAGCCCCCTTAAGTGTCTGCTTGCAGTTGTCTTGGCATTCCTCACTACTAGGCTTGATTTGGGGACATTTTCACATCTATAACAAATCTTTATATTGGTAGAAATATTCTTCAGTTTATTCATCTCCCTAGCATTAGTTCTTGAATTGGAGCTTTGTGGAAAATTTTGCCTCCTAAAACATTTTTGAGTGGGATCAATGACTTTGCTTAGTTTTACCCTAGATCACCTGGATTCCTCAGTTAACCTCCACCTAGATTTTAGAATTCAGAGAAATAGATCTTCAGGACACTCTTTGGCATCTCAGAACTCAGTTCTCAGGGTCTGGACTAGGAAGAAAGTCAGCTGGTGAGAAAATAGTATACCGAATTGAAATTTCATAAAAATAAATGGGAAGTCTTACATGGATTCAAAGAAATCACCTTCACATGCACCAGATGAGATCAGTTTCATAGCAACATGTTCTGAAAAATTTCTTTGAGTTTTAGCAGATTTCAAGATCACTATGAAACAATAGAGCATACTATCACAACCAAAAAAGCTAGTGATTTTTTCATTAGAAAAAATGTGGGAGTATGGTATGGAGGAAGAAAGAGATGATAGTTCTGAGATTCCCGGCTCTGACCAAACTATATCTGGAATATTGTGTTCAGTAAATGATTACACATTTTGGGAAGAATGGTCATAAACTAGAGAAGACCCACAGGGCATTAATTTAAACTTGACATTGGGTGAAACTGTCTAATAATCAGTGCTCTCCAAGAGTAGAATGGGATGCTCTATGAAGTGCTGGTTTCCTATCAAGTGAATGGCTGCTTGTCAGGTATATGATAGAGGGGATTCAATTCAGAGGCATATTGAAATACATGGCCTGAGGTGCCTTCCAGCTCTGAAATCCTATTATCCTATGGCCTAGCATAATGTCTTTCACATACTCCCATACTAAGTGTGATCACTTGAGAAAATTCTTGACACCCTCTTACCTTAATCTTTTAAGGTCTTTTAAGGTATTTTTAAGGTATTTGCATCTAGGACTGGAAAGGATCTCAGGGATCATGTAGACCAATCCCTTCATTTTACAGATGAGGAGAATGATGCTTACAGCAGTTAAATGTTGTCTCTAAACATGTAGAGGTAATGTTAGAAGCAAGATTTGGGGAATTTGGGGGGGATTTTCAGGAATCAAATTACTACAGTGGGAGAAAGTCTGGCACAACTTGCATGAATGGATCCAGAGTAAAAAGCAGAACCAGGAGAACAATTTATACAAAGCAATAACCTTACAGAGACAACTTGGAAGCATAATCAATGCTATGGCCACCATGATGCCAGAGGGACATTGAGGAAGTATGCTATCACTTCCTGACAGACAGGGGATGAACTTAAGATGCAAAATAAAAGATACATTTTTTTCAACATGGACAATATGGAGGGTTGTTTTCCTTGAAGGTGCATATTTCATATACAGGTTTTTAAAAAGACTTGTGGGTGGGGGCAAGAGGGAGAAACAAAGAAAAGAAACAAAAGAATGAAAAAAGTATCATTGAAGCATTTGCTAAATTGCATAGAAAATAACAAAAGAAGACCAGAAAGTATCACAAACAAGTAGAATACTTTGCAAGTTATATATTGAGATTATTATACTTAAAAGAAAGGCAGTTGTATACAAGAGAAGTTCAAATTTTTGTGTATAGTGCTGTGTGTATAATAATGTGTGTATGATGCTTTGTGTATAATGCTTGTGTATAATTTTTTTTTTATTTAACGATAACCACATTCTCCTTTATTTAAATTTTTTAACTGATGTGCTCAGCAAATGGCCAGAAAATTGAATCAGAAAGCTAACTGCAATAACTGGAATAAATAAGTGTTCCAAATGTATTACAATGCATTACTAATAGCAACATATAACTTTTAAAATCTGTATAAAAATATTCTATCATCCTAAGTAGTAATTAGCTTGCATTTGTAATGTTAGTTAAGAATGATTGCAAACTCAGAAGGCTTAAGCTCTTTACATGATTATCACTCATCCTTGAGAACCAATTTGTTAGTAGATACTTGATTTAAAATTGTATTAAATAAAAGGATGCTACACTTATATAGTATTATAGAAGCTGAAGTTTATTTTTTAATCAAGGAAATCAGTATTTTATTAAGATAAGCTTCAAATTAGCAAAATTTTCTTTAAATATGTGACATACTTCAAATGCATTTTATTGCAGCCGAAGTAGTTCATAATATGTGCATAATAAACCACACACACATAATGTAAGCTATAGGAAATAAGGTTATTTATTTTGGGCAGATATTGTTAACTTAAAGTAGCATTTATCACTAACTTAACCTAAACTTTGTATAAATCATATGTTTCCTGTCTTACTTCTGTTTTGCTAATCACCATGTCTCAATTGCCTAAACAATCTAAAACCATTTTACCTAATTTTAATGTTTTCCCTTATTCTCTGATTCTAAGCAAAATTGTTCATTAGCTTCTTTTGTTGCTAGGTCTATTGCATCAATAATGGTATCCAAGTATGGATCTCCAGCCTCTGATAATAAGTTTCTTCCATTTTCTTCATAATCTGGGAAGAAATCCTTTCCCTAATTTCACTCCTCAAAGTTTTATTGAAAATCGCAATCAACAGCCATAAAAGGAATGCCAGCAGATGTATAAAAAATGTTGGTATATACATAAAACAATTAGGATCATTTTCAGGTGTTAATTCTCTATATGTTAAAGTGGCATGAATTCTACCCTAGTTACTTGACCAGAGTTCTACTAGCTTCATAAGCAACTCTTTTATAACTGCTGTAATTTGCTTCTAGGACAATATTTCTACTTCTCTGAGTCATTTTTTTCATCTCTCTCTTTCCCTTTTCCTTCCATGCATCTTCCAAAACTCATCCTGTCAGTCTCAGTAGTTTTACTGGACAGATTATATCGTTGTCCATGGGATTAGAAAAAAGGATAATCAGCAATTGCCAAAGAGCAACCTGAAAAATTTCTGCTCTTGTGACCTGCCCTTTGTTCCCTTCATCTCCAGGTTAAGGTAAAGTTGACCCAAGGTGAGTACAAAAGAATGAAATAATTTTCTGGTAGCTTCCTCCCCTTTGTCAACCTGATCTTTATGGTCACACTCTTTGCATCTTTTAAGTAGTAACTTTCAGAAAGGTCACTTTGTGGACTAAAGGTTAGATGAATAGACAAATAATTATACAACTGTGCCCCTTTGTGAGAGAAGTGTGGCACAATTGTGGACTGTTGGTAGATGAGTTCCATGAGGCCTTATAAAGCATCAACAAAAGTGATGCAGTTATTAAGAGTTTTTTCAAATTGATAAATTTCAGTTTCAATACTTCCTGGTTGTTCTGAAAAGTGACTTAAACACTTTTGTACATATTCTGTAAGCATTGGATAACCATCACATCCATATTTGTAGGAAAAATCTGTATAATTAGAAGTAAAACCTGATGAAGAAAATTTAGGACATTTGAAGATGAATTTGAGATTAGTCTAGGTGCTACAACCACCTGGGGTTTAGCCATTGCTGAAGTACCTGGGAAGATTTTATCTTGTGAACTAGGTGGAACTCTCTTAGGCTTTAGACATTCTGCAGGAGACCTGCCTGGTCTCCAAAACAGACTTACCACAGAAAAAAACATGAACATAGGTATGACTTTAAACACAGATCAAATTTGCAAGAAAATATTTTAGACTGGTAGGTGCCACAGGGGATAAAATAGAGGACTGGGAGGCAAGAAGACTGAGCTAGAATCCTGCATCAGACACTGCCTAGATGTAAAACCCTGGACCCATCACTTAACTTCTCTGGGTCTCAGTTTCCTTGTCTGTACAATGGGATAACAATAGCACCAACTACACAGGTTGTAAGGTTCAAGTGAATTAGCATAAATAAAGTATCTTACAAACTTTAAAGTGTTATATAAATGCAAGTTAACATTATAATTATAATCATAGTCTTTTACTGCATTTGAAGAGATAGCTATCTCTAAAGCTAAGAGATCAAAGGATAGGAACAGGAAGTTTTCAAAAGAAAAAATACTAGTCGTGAACAAACATAGCAAAGAATACTGAAACATGAAAGAATACACTAGCAATAACCAAAATGTGAGGTCAAAGGTTTCTTTTCACACTTAAAAACTGATAAAGATGACAAAAGATGAGAATAATCACTGTTGGAAGGTGTGAATAATTAATGCTGGAAGGGCTAAAGCAAGATAGGCACACTGATGCTTTGTTGGTGGATTATCATTTGGTGGAGACATTCTGAAAAGTATTTTGAAATTGCATTAAAAAAATAAACCTGACTCAAATTTCTATATCCTTTGACCCAATGATTCTGTTGTTAGACATATATCCCAGTGGAGTTAGAGACAAAAAGAAAGGTTGCATAAACACAAAAATTTTTCCTGCAGCACTTTTTGGGGTAGCAGAGCACCAGAAACAAAGTAGATTCCTTTTGACTGGGGGACGCAGTATATGAGTGCAATAGAATATTATTATGCTACAAGAAACTCTTAATATGAAAAGCATAGAGGAGCATAAGAAGACATAAACTGATATGAAATGAAATAAGCAGATCCAGGAAGAATATACATGTAATGACTACAACAATATAAATGGCAAAGACAAAAATAGCATCAAAATAATCAAAATTTTGGACTGCTAAATGATAATGGTCAATGTTGGCTCCAAGGAATAGATATGAGATGACATCTCTCACCCTATTTTCGCAGAGGTGGGGGCCATGGATTTGGAACACTGCATACAATGTCAGATTTTTTCAATATTATTAGTTTTTCTAAACTTTTTTCCACTTTAAAATTTTTTTATTATACAAAGATTTCTTTCAGAAAAAGGGAAAAGAAGGCTATAAGAGAACATTTTGGTGATGTTAAAAGATAAAATAAAAAATTATTTTTGAAAAAGAAGAAATAGATAGTTTCTGCCATCAAAGAGCTTTTATTCTACCAGAGAGAAGCAAGCCAAATGCAGAAGTGTGAAGATCAGCTATGTATGTTACTCTGGTCTGAGAGGGACTATGTGTAGGAGTTTGGGTCCTTGGGCCCAGTCATATACACTACTAGTATGTGCCAGTCCCCCATTACACTGTATGACTATTAGAGATTCATGGTACATCACAACATTATAACTATGTTAGCCATTATATTAGTGTAAATTATTCAAACAAAATACCTTGTTTGAGGGTAAATGTCTCATCTGTTGAATTGACAATAACATCAGATTCTTCCTTAGTGATGTCCCCAGAAGCAACCTGGAAGGTAATGGATCCAATCTTCCTTTCATATAGTCCTAATTCAGGACTAGAAATAGTGTCAAGTAAATCTAAAGAGAAAAAAAAAGAACTCAAGGACCAAATATGATTTTGTGACTATATCAGATTCCATTGTATACTTCTCCCTTTCTCTTCCCTCTTCCCTCTACTTTTTCAAATACTCTATGTTTAAAAGCCCTGGGTAAAAAATATTTTAAAATAGCATGAAAGTCCTACGTAACACTAATTACATAACCAAACTGGATGAGCTATAAACATCTAGCTGCTTGAGTCTCCATTACTTTGTATGGAAATGATTTTCACCAGTCTGAGAAAAATATTGGTCTCATCTCATATCATTCAATAAAATGGTTTCACACCAGATAACTTGATCTGTCTCATGACTGATAAAAATGACTAGCACTTGGCATACAGCCTGATACACAATAATCACTTAATTTTAAAATGCTTTATTTATCTATCCATTATCTATATATCTAGTATTTTATATGATTAGAAATATTATACATGGTTTTATATCTTCTCTGTTACTTCTCTATTTTTAATACAATTACATTTGTTTGCATTTTGACTACCACTAAATTATTAGTAAACGTTGGTAAAAATTTTTAAAGAAAATAACTTTACTTGGGGGGAGCCAAGATGGTGAAGTAGAAAGACACACATATGGAGGCTGTCCCCAAACATCCCATAAAACACCGGTTGAGAGGGATTCTCAACAAATTTCGGAGTAGCAGAAGTGGAGAACAACAGAGTGGAGGAGATTTCCAGCATAGGGTGATCTGAAAGACCCACAGGAAGTGTCAGTTGCACCTGACGAGGAGCAGAGCTCAGAGGGCAGAGCCCAACCCAGCCTTGGCCGCTCATGAACGACTCATGAACAGCCCTCAAGGGTGGAATCTCCAGTCACGGAATCCCCAGTCCCAGCAGCAGAGGGTCCCACAGATCCCTCAACCCACGGGCACCAAAAGTCAGTGACTTGATTTATTCAGCTGGTCAGGAAGGGAGAAGGGCCTTCACATTGGGCAGGCAGAAGGAGTTCTCAGGGCAGCCCCTACAGCAGCCTGAGACCATAGCTGGATCATAAAAACCCCTGGGGGCACTGAGGAGGTGAGTCTTACTTCAGCCCTGTGTAGATGCCCTGAGGCAGCTGGTCTTTGTCTCACACTGAATGGTGGCTTTGCCCCCACAGCTTGACTGAATCCCACCCCACCAGTGCTAGCTTGGCAGAACTGGAAGTCAGATGGCTGTGCAGAGGAAATGCTGCTAAGATTCTGGGCAAAAAAATCCTTCCCTGAGCCCAGACCAGTACACATTTGATTGTGCCACCTCAGAGGATCTGATATCTTACAGGCTCCCAGAGTATACTCTACTCTTGACAAAGGACCCAAAAGTCAAGTAACTGGTTGGGAAAATGTCCAAAAAAGGGGAAAAAAAGACTATAGAAGGTAACTTTCTTGGTGAACAGATATCTCCTCCCATCATTTCAGATGAGGAAGAAAAATGCTTACCATCAGGGAAAGACATAAAAGTCAAGGCTTCCATATCCCAAACATCCAAAACAAATATTCAATGGGCTCAGGCCATGGAAGAGCTCAAAAAAGATTTTGAAAATTAAGTTAGAGTGGTGGAGGAAAAACTGGGAGGAGAAATGAGAGAGATGCAAGAAAAGCATGAAAAACAGGTCAATACCTTGATAAAGGAGACCCAAAAAAATGCTGAAGAAAATAACACCTTGAAAAATAGGCTAACTCAATTGGCAAAAGAGGTTCAAAAAGCCAATGAGGAGAAGAATGCTTTCAAAAGCAGAGTTAGCCAAATGGAAAAAGAGGTTCAAAAGTT
>JAQQSK010009756.1:0-12951 GCA_028658325.1 Potorous gilbertii | reverse complement strand
ACCATGCATGAAAGAAGGCTTAGCATGGCAATCCATATAGCATCAAAAGTTGCAGCTTCTGTCCTCATCTTGTACAATCATGTGAACACACACCTGGAAGGCATTCTCACCACAACCACTTCCTCTCTCATGTATCCAAGTCAGCCTCTAGGTGCTCAAAACTACCTACCACAGTGTTCTAACTGCTTACTGAACTATCACCTATGGAACTGCAATCACTTGCTCAGCATTACAGCAAGTCATCATCCCTCCAACAATGACAGAATCACAGAGTGTGAGAGGTAGAAATTACCTCAGTAGTCATCTAGCCCAACCCATATATGTCAGGAATCCTTACTATAATATACCTGGCAAGCGGTCCTCCAGTCTCTTCTTAAAGACCTCCGAGGAAGGAGAATCCTCCTCTCCAGGCAACCCATTCCATTTCTTGGTGCCTTTAATTGATAATTTTTATTTCTGACAACAGCTGCGTGTTACTCTTGGTTATGTACTCTGGGATCAAACTGAACAAATTTAATATCTCTCCCACATGACAGTCCTTCAAATACTTGAAAGAGCTTTCACATCTACCCCTCCCCCCCATCCTCTGAGTTGTCTTTTCTGTAGGTAAAACATGTTCAGTTGCTTCAACCAATCTTCATTTTTTCTGGATACAAGGCTCTTCACAAGACACTCTGGATGCCTTCTGGACACTCTAGCTTATCAATGTCCTTTATAAATGTTGGTGCCCAGAACTAAGCACAGAAGTCCAGTTGAGGTCTGACAGAGGCAGAGTACAGGGAGAGTATCACTTCCCTACTCTTTGAAGTTTTGCCCCTTTTAACAGAGCTCATGATCACAGTAGGAGATGAGAATGGAATTTTCCTGGGAAAAAAGTAGTACCTGTGTCTCTTCTCAGTATCCCCTGTAGCATCCCAAGCTCTTGAGATCAGGAAGAAAAGTCACATATCTGAAGAGCTGGCAGACTATATTTTCATTGCAAGCTGTTACTGATAGGTTTGTAACTATTCCCCTATAAAGAGACTCTCTTTGCCATATGTACCAGGCAGCAGTGTTGCTGTTGCTATGGTCTTTCCACTCATCCCTGCCCACCTGCCATTTGAAAACTCCATGACACTGATGTATAAAAAGTAGAGTTCCAACATATGGCAGAATCTTTCTTATGTCAGCACAGAGCTCAACTCTGTATATTGCTTTCTTGGACCCATAATCTAAAACAGGTTTTCTTTTTTGCTATTGAAAAAATCACATTTTCCAAGTATCTATCACATGTGAAGGGGTGAGCTGGATAAATCTTAGTCCTGGTTCTAGGCTCCCAAATGCTGCCATAGCACACTGAATAACATTATGGATTTGAAGTCAGGAAGTTCTGTCTTCAAATTCTACCTCCAACTTTAGCTGTGTGACTATGGGTAAATCACTTAACATTTGAGCCTTAATTTTCTCAAATGTAATATGTAGATAATGTCTGTCTAAACAATATCTAGGTCCTACCCTTCCTTCTTTCTGCGCTAGTGGGCATATTTCTTTTACCCCTGTTCTCTTAAAATTCTCAGACCAGAACCAATCTGCTCATGAGTCCCCTATATTTCCTGCTTAACTCAATACTCTCTGAAGGACACATTTCTTCTCTTGTTGGAATATTAGCACTATAACATCATAGAGTCCCTTTGAACTGCTCAAATAAATTTATATTCCTAGATTTCTCCTGACTCTTGTGTTTGTATTTTAAAGTTTCTACTCAGCTCTGGGCTTTTTGTCAGAAATGCTTGACTAATACTATGTAATACTCCATTCTCTCTCCACCTTCTCCCTCCCCCCAGTCAGATTATAATCCATTTTTCAGGCTAAGTTAATTTTGCTTGAAAAGAGTATAACTTTTGTTTTTCAGAGTATTCTATTTTATTCTATTCAGAGCTATCTATTACAAGATAGCTTTTTTGTTTATAGTAGAAACTATCAGATTTTTTAATGAGCCTCACTGTGGTTCTTGGTATTTGAGCAGCTACTTTTTCATGCTTACAGTATTTTTATTTGACATGGGAACTCTGGATTTTGAATAGGGTATTTCTGGGACATTTCTTTCTGAAGAAGTTAGCTGATTCCTTCTATCTTAATTTTGTCCTATAGTCCTAATATATCAGAATAGTTTTTATTTATGATTGCTTAAAATGGTATTAAATGGGGAGAGCCTGCAATCTATGTTGCTCCATTTCTTTGACTCTTAGGAAGAGCTGTATCACATTCACTAGGATGCTAACTCAATCCGTGGTTATTGGCAGAGCCTATTTAACAACATTGCAGAGCTCTTGCCAAGGCCTTCACATCCACTGTAGCACTCTCAAGGGATATGAAGTCATTCTGGTATATCACAAGGGCTGGCATTTTTCTATTTTGCCATTGCTGCCCTTTCCCAAGTCTCTCATTCCAATGCATCCATGATGGGTTTGGCTTTGAGGAGACTAGAATTATAATTATTTGACAGTTGCTATGATGGATGTCCAGAGCTAAGTCCTCCCTAAGAAGGTAGTGGGAAGGGCAACATTTTCAGTTCTGATTATACAGTCCCTGCTTTTGGATGAAAACTTTGCTTCAGTGTGGTGACTCAGAAGTGGTGAATTCATCAAATCTTATTCAGTCTATGTAGTGTGATTTTAAGGGTTGCACAAATCTAAATATATAATTGTCTTATAGTACCCTTAAAGTCTTCTTGGAGTGACTTTCTCATTTGGGATATGGTGCTCAGAGTTTAGAATTTATGGGAAACTGACCATCAGAAGTAATGTGTTTTCCTAAATCATCCTGGGCAAGAAATACACTGTCCAAAATCCAAATACCTTTAGTCTTTTTGTGTTTACATTTTTGTCAAGCATTTGGGAAACAATTTGAAGATATAAAATAGAGTTATGATGTTCTGTTTGGGATAGTGAATTTTAAAAAAGTATAATAGCTAATACAGTAAAAGACAAAATTAGTTTGCAAAAAGATACTGACAAAATAGAACACTGAGTATAAAACGCAATAAAGTAGGGTAAATGTAAAATCTTGTACTTGGGTTCAAAACTTTAACTTCGTAAACTGGGTGTTAGAGGTGTGACTTGACAACATTTTATCTGGATGAGATCAAGGGATTTTAGTAAGCTATTAAAGCTGACTTGGCAGCTCTTAGACTGAATTGGGAGGCATATTATCTAGGACTACAAAAGGGATAGTCTTTCTGTTTGTATGTGGAGTATTGTCTTGTGAACACATTTTGGGATGGCCATTGCTCACTGGATCCAGAGGGCTCAGGAGGAGAAAGTGAGGCTGGTGACCTTACACAGCCCTTCCTCACTCAAAACAAAGTCAAGTGCAAGTCATATCATCATTACTCTGATGTCATGGTCCTCTCTGAAAACAAAGAACAAATACAACCTGTGAGTAGACCAAGCTGCATGAATGGGGACCCAGCTAGTTGGATAACTCAGCTCATCTTCTCTGTCAACCTCTCCCTTTCTTTTCCTCTCCAAAAGAAGGTAGATTTTGATAGTCAGAAGTTGCCCAGCTAACTTGGGGTTTACTGGCTAGATTTCTTCCTTTCTTTCTTCCCTAAAACCTTAGACTCAGTACACTCTGGAGCCCATAGACTGAACAACAATTATACCATGCTGCCTCTCATGCTCTGCTTAGCACCACAGGGTAGAACTAGGAACACTATATGTGGGTGCAAAAGGCAAATTTAAACTAGATATGATGGAAAACTTCTTAATTAAAATTACCAAATAAGAGACTGAGTTACTTTAGCAGGTGATGGACTCTCCCTCGCTGGAGCTACTAGAAAAGAGACCTCCACAGAATGGCTTTCACAAGGATATAAGCCTTGACTCCTACCCACCAGTAATGTAGATGACCAGGATCACAAACTTCAGCTTCACTACACCTCTCTAAACCAAAGTTATGCAAAATTATGATGAACAACCTTGGGAGATAGAGATAGATGCTCAGATACAGGTTATACTAGATAAACTCCGAGGTACCTTCTGGGTCTGAGATATATTATTCTTCTATGTCCTTGAGAAATAAGGAGGAAAGAAGAAAACAAGCAATTATTAAGTATCTACTGTGGGCACTTTACAAATACTCTCTCTTTTGATTTTCACAGCAGCTCTGTGAGGTAAGTACTGTTGTTATCATTCCCATTTTGGAGTCAAGGAAGCTGAAACTGATCAGAAATGAAGTGATTTGATCAGGGTCACACAAATAGTATGCAGATGACGTCAAATATGAGCTCATGTCTTCCTGACTCCAGCTCTGGCATACTGTTCTAGAGAAGGGAATTTCCTTATAGGGGTTCAGTGGCCCTGGGTTTTCTTTGGTAGCACAGAGAGATACAAAAGATGCTCTTGAGTATTTCAAATTACCAAAGAGTAATTTGATGTGATAAGATCTTTTCATATATTAATATATTTTTAATCTCCTGAACAAATCCTAGGATCTTGAACCTTTCTCTTTACTAACTGCCTCCTCATCATTCCTCAATGGTCAATCATCATTCTGTCATTGCTCAATGACTAACGAGACCAATTCAATAAGTAGAACTTATCACATGGAGTATGGGAACAGAATTATGATTCTTCTGTGATAAGGACTCAATACCAGGGAAGTGGAAGAAACATTAGCAGCATGGGTAATGACCTTCTTCTCCTGGCTTGTCAGCCTAAGTTTGCAGGTTATTCTAATGGTCTATTTTGTCAGGTATTTAACTGAAAAAAACAGGACAACGGACGATCACCCCTAGAAAATAATAATTTTAAGTTTTGTTACTCCTTGCAGTGAGATCAAAAGCTTAGTTAAGAGTGATTGTAAAAGTCAAAAGCAATAATAAAAATTACTATAGCTACTATTATAAACTAATATGCTAGCAATACAGCATATGAAGGGCAACTGAGTACATGATGGAATAGATGATCTGATAAACAAATTACATTTGGCTTTTCCTTTAGTACTGTTTTTGTACCCAGCATTTATTGCACTGAGTATACTACTGAACCTTCTCTGCTCTGTGATGAACAATTTAGGTGGCATACTGCTATTGCTTTTCAAGGAAAGTGAACTTTTGAAAATACATACCATTAAAGTAACCAAGTTTGTACAATTCTTTGAATTTACGCTTTCTACTATAGAGCTGTTTCAGCATAAAATTGTAAGGTTCCTATTCAAGATGAATCTTTAATGTTCTCATGCTACTGATTCCATCCCCAGACATCACCCCTAGCCAATCTCTCTACCTTTTCCTAGGCTCACTTATTATTTGAAATGGGAAAGTACTGAAAAAAAAAGGCTGGAAGCATTATCACTGATGAATACGGATATCTAACTTAAATGTGTTGACGGTTGAAAAACTCAGCCTTCAGTCTTTATAGAATATGTTTTTAAGTGTTTGTAGCAATTCATCTAGAGGGCTTCCAAAAGTCAGTACTGGCAATACAAATATATGACAGGTGAATGACGTTCAGCAAATATTAAATTACGCCATTGGGCACCTGAAGCAGTCTCAAAGTAGATCTCTTTAAACTGAGGAAGGCTAGGGATTTTGATTTACAATCAAGGAAATTGGAGGTTATCTAATTATGGAAACCAAAGAAGAAGTAATTAATATCTTCAAAAATATCTCTCAACTTCCTCAAAGTTCTTATATGCTCAATTCTACCTGAATTTCCAGGCCTTTCAAAACTATAATCGTTGTTCAGTTTCTCTCAAGTCTCAAAAGAGTCTGAGGTACTCTTAAGCATGATTGGTAAATCATGGCCAAAACTGGCCAGTATCTTCTATCACACATAAGCAATTCTTCATTTGAAGATTGGTCTAATAAGACCACAAGATGCCGGCACTTGTAGATGACAACCCATAAAGAGAATCTATGAAAAACTGATCATTTTTTCACTGTGGAAAATACTGACCCATTACACAAGGTTACTCCAAAGCTACAACTCAACTTGAGACTGACATAGAAAGGGAAGCTGAGGAAACTTTAGTTTTGCATGTCCCAGTTTGAGATGAAAAAATACAAACCAGATCACGTCTAGAGTCGAGAGCAGTTGAAGGAACTATGAATTTTCCATGTGGAGAAGAAAAGTCTAGGGAGTCATATTTATGGACTTTAGATATTTGTTAGAAATAAGAGGAAGCAGGCATGTTTTTTTTTCATGTTAGAAGGCAGAATTGTGACTATAGACTGGAAAATTATAGGAAGACACATTTTACCTTAATGTTAAGAACTAGTGCTCTCTCACTAGACCTAAAAACTAGATTTTTTTTTAAACTTGTTGGGGCAAAAAAAAGTTAAGAAAGGGGTGTGTGACATCAGTAACACAAGGGATAGTCTGACTGGGGAGATAGTCACATTGATTGAGGAAATGACTTGACTATGTCTTTCATCCCTATGAGGGTTATATTGAGGGAAATAGACTCTGGGATTTGGGTACAATGGTGATACATTTTCCCTATTTCTCAGGAGCATCACCTTCCTTCTAGTTTACAACCTGAATGTCATCCTTGACTTCTCATTCTCATTTCATACTGCCAAATCTTTTTCATTTCTATGCCCACAACATTTCTTATACATGTCCCTTTCTCTCTACTCACTCAGAAACACCCTGGTTCAAGTTCTTGTAATATCTCACTTGCATTATCAAAACAGCCTTCTAATTATATGCTACACCTCAAGTCCCTTCCCCCTTCAATCCTTCCTTCATGCAGTGGTGGAAATGATTTTCTTAAACTCAGGTGTCTCTGATCATTTGATTTGCTTTGCTTTTAAAGCTTTGCTTTAAAGCTTTGCTTTTAAAGGGGTCAATAATCTTACTTTAATAACATTCACTGGTTCATGGGAAAGGTCAGTCTCTTGAATGTGTAGAAAATACAGAAAAAATACAGGAGAGAAATTAGCATAAAGATTAACAGACAGGACTCCAACTGCATGAACAAAGGAATGTAACCACCTACATATACCACTAGATGAGGGAGTACCAACAACATTTGAGTAGTAGGAGGAGGGGCTCTTAACAAACAGCTACTCAGAGTCCCATCCAGGGAATCAAAAGGTCCTTCTCATGAGTGAGCCCCCAAAGAAAAATACCAGCCTCCCAGTATATATAACAAAGAAGTGCTCCCAAATGGCTGAAAAGCTTGAAAATCTGCATGCTTGACATCTGATTGGCATGAATTATCAGGGTTCAAAGGAGATCAATCCTTCAGATGTTTTCAATGAGTCTGGGAGACTATACTCCTGAAAGAAAACAACAAAACACTTTGCTTGGGCTTCCAGCTCTCTAATCAATGAACTCCAAAGACTTCCTGGACAATCATGGATAATCTCCATGATCAAATATAAAGTCCTTTGTATGGCATTTGAAGGTTTTGTGAACCTGTCCCTCTTTGCAGTCTCTTTACATATTATTTCTCTTGATGTGCTTTATGGTCCAGCAATACTGGTTTGTTTAATTGCTGTTTCTCACATATGATACTATTTCCCCTCTCTGCACCCCTACATTGATCCTTCATGCCTGGGGATACCCCCCCAATCTCTACTTATTAGAATCTCTGATTTCTTTAATGATTTTTCTTAAATAGTATCTACTAGAGAAGGTCCTTCCTGCTTTCCTCTTCTCACACTGAAAAATCCCTTCCCTGCCAAAGTGTAGCAGCAAGCACCCTGACACATCCAGGATGACCTGCTAGCACAGGTTCTTAGATCTGCTTTTCTACAAGGAAAGCAACTTTTTAGGGGTCAACAATCTTCTTTACATTCACCAATAGAGAAATACCAGCAGAGAAATAAAGACCAGCAGACAGGGCTTCTAACTGTCCGCCCATAAGCAATGTATACCTCACAGATAGACAGACATATCCAACAGTCTGAACATACATACATAGTTACTAGAGAGAGAAGCATCAACATCTGGGTTTTCAAAGTCAGGGGGCTCCTTAGCCACAGTCCAGAGCCTCATCTGGCCAAGCAAATATTTCCAATAGGTAAGCCCCAAAGTAAAACCTCACCTCAGAGTATTTATGTACTTTTCAGAGCCAGGGGGCATCACAAACCTTGAGAACCAGTGCCTCATTAACAACAGGAGTTGGCCTTCCACACCTAATCAAACTCCCCTTAATATGCAGGTGCATTAATAAGTGGGGAAGATGTTTAATCTCATTAGCATTACACATACACACACACACACACACACACACACACACACACACACACACACACACACACACCTTCTTCCAAAGAGTAAGCCCTAAAGTAAAACCTCACCTCAGAGTATATATACACTTTTCAGAGCCAAAGGCACAACTCTTGTGACCCAGGGCCTCATTAACAGTTAATAATAGGTTTGGAACTTCCTACAAAACAAGCCTCCCTGAATCAAGCTTCACTTAATGGCCTTCACCTGGAGCCCATTAATGGGCAGGGAAGATCTTCTAACTCCTTGTCAACATTACACAAAGTTATCTTGTATTTGATTTTTATGTCTTATATAGCTTATTTACATTTCTCCCCTTTCCCATTAGGATGTAAGATCCTCGAGGTAAGAACATTTTACCTTCTTTTTAATCCCATACAGTACCTACAATATGGTCCATACTTAGTAAATGCTGGTGGAATGAGTGATTGACCCTGGGGTGGCTGCCTGGACATAGGTGTATCATTTGGTAATGTGAGTCAAGAGAGGATTACAAAACAAAAGGTTCTATTCCTACTCCTCCTCTACCTATGTGAGAGCCCTGAGACAAAGCACAATTCCCTGTGCTAATTATGTCTGCTCTTGAGACCAAGGCTGTCTCATATGCAGAGATTTAGTAGAAGGTATTCCTACATTTTGTCAAATCTTAGCTAAAATTATGTCTTCTACAAGAAGCTTTTCATGGGCCTTTTTTAATGCCAGGACTTTCCTTTCTGTAATGATCTCCAATGGATATCTTGTTTGCATGATGTCTCTCCCATCAAAGTGTGAGCTCCTTGAAGGCTGGGACTGTTTCTGCCTTTCTTCTGTGTCTTAAGTGCTTAGCATAGTATCTGGCACATTAATAGGCAATTCATACTTAGTGACTGAATTGTGTAGGGTTGGGGGTGGAGAGTGGCTGCAAAGAGATGATGTCTAAGGGTTCTTTCAATTTTTGAAGTATGATTTAAGATTCCAGTTTATAATAATATCTAGTATTTGTATAGAGCTTAATGTTTATGAAGTTAGTGCAAATATCTCTTTCAGATGGGAAGTCTGAGACTCAAAGAACCTAATGATTTGCCTATGTCTAATAACTAAGAACTGTCAGAACAGTGATTTGATTTTGAATCAACAAAGAGAAATGGAAGGAAATGGTGAGTTATGGGGTATTTATATGTAGTTAAGATGACTATATTTTTCAACATTCAAGTATCAAACTGAGCATTTAGAAAGAGATGTAGTATGGCTTTAACAAGAATATGTCACACAAAACTAGTTGTAGTTTCTTTTTTTTTATGACATGATAACTAGGTTGTTAGATCAGGGAAAATTTCATATAACTCATCAATATTTCTCTTATTATATTTCTAGAAAACATGGAGAATTAATGGCTTACAGTGATGGTAGTGAGTTTGGAGCAGACTGAATGCCTGGACTCCCCCAAAATAAACATTAATCTTTAAAAATCACTGTGTTGATGTCAACTTGGAATGAAGTCACAAGCGAAATGCCCTAGGAATTTGTTGATGGCATTGTGTTGTTCAACATTTTTGGCAATGAACTGACAGTTTGTTCAGTTTGTAGATGGCATGAAAATTGAAGTGATAGCTAGTCTAAAACCCAGATGAAAAGGATTTTGATATGTTAGAAGGAAAAGTAAAATCAGACATAATAAAACTTGTTAGGGATACATGTAAAGATCTACACTTTCATTAAATCTAGATCTCACAAATACAGGATGGGAAAGGAATTCCTACATAATTTTTGTGAAAAAGATCTGGTAGACTTGATTGTTGAGTCAACATTTTAATGTGGCAGTTAAAAAAATTAAATGCTATATTCTTAGTATCAAGAGACACAGTTATTCAGCGTAATTCTGGAATCAGACAATATATGGATCACTTTGTTCAGTTTTGTGTACAACATTTTAGGAAATACAGAGATATTTATTTATTTGAGAGACAGCTTGATATAATGGAAAGAGACCTTTCTAGGCAAGTCTCTAAGACTATAGAGAAGAGGTTCTGACCTACATTGTTAGAGGGAATACCCTCATTTGAAAGACATCTCTCCCCATCTATTAATGTGCTAGAGAAAGCCGAAAAAATTAGCATAGTGAATGTGTTAGAAAATATGTCATATAAATCTCAGATTAGAGGAACTGGGGACACTTATTCTAGGAAAAAGAAGATTCAGATGGGACATAATAAGTGTTTTCAAATATTTGAAGGGCTATCACTTGGAAGAGTAAGATTAATGTCCTTCTATTTGTTCCCAAAGGGCATAACTAGGAGCAATGAGTACATGTTACTAGGATTCTACAAGGAAAAACTGGTCCTGACAGCTTTCCAAAAATAGGACTAGTGACTTTCCCTTTACTAGAACTTTTCAGACAAAGGCTAGATGATTACTTGTTAGAAAGGTTTCTTGATCAGCTATTGATTGGATTAAAATATGTCTGAGGCTTCTTCAGTGTTTAGGTTTGGTGAAAATTATATACTTGAATGCTTTTGTGATCTTCACTAGTGTTGTTGAGTCAATTTCCACATTTACTTTAACTAAATACCCTCACCATCATTGACTTTGGTGCATTCTTTGATATAGACTATTTTAGGTACTTGAAATTTTCTATTACAAGTATTAGATCAATAATAACATAAATAACATTATATATCCTTCCAAATTTAAAGATAGAATCATGCTATTACCTCAAAACCATGTGAATTATTGCCAAGAATTCTTATATTAGAACTAGGTAATTTATTTTGCATTTTATTAAAGACAAGAGCCCCAATCCTACCTGTTAAATATAAGTGGTATTGTTGGGAAAGAATTCCATACTTTAATTGCTCCACTCTCTTCTTGATTCTGTTTCCTCCCTTGGTTTCCTGGTCTCTCCTAACTTTCCTGGCACTTTTGCAGGTTTGGGCTTTTTTTTCTCCTTCTCTCTCTCTCTCTCTCTCTCTCTCTCTCTCTCTCTCTCTCTCTCTCACTTGTGCTGCTATATTCATCCTCCTTTTGCATAAATCTGGCTATTTCACTTTTTTTCTCAAAAATCTTCGGCATCTTTCTGTTGATTCCTTTGTTTGATATCTCATGCCCTCCAGAATCTATACCACTATAATTTCCAGTTGGTATAGTTCTTAAGGATATGAGGTTCCAGCTTTGGTTTATAATAAGCATTTTCAGAGATAATAGTAGCAAATCCTACCTTTATTGAGACTCATCAAAAGATACAGAAATAAAGGATAGATAATCTAAAATTACAATCAGTAGCAATTGAAGTCTTTAGATAGATCCCTTAGTCTCTGTTTGCGCCTGGCATTATGGCAAATCCCAGGTCTCAGTGATGGCAGTTCATGGGAGGCGAGGGTCTCTCTGGGTTAAAGAAATAATAACTACCATTTTTCCCCATCTGTAAACTCTCCTCTCTCTATCTCTGTCTCTATCTCTCTTTCTCTCCTTTTCTCCCTCCCTCCCTATACCTATATTTGTATCATTCTATATCTATATCTATATCTTAAGGGTAGAGGTTTTGCTTTTGTACCCATATAGTCTGGAACAATGCCTGACAAATAGCAGTTACTTAATAAATGTACAAGGAATTAACAAATGAAAGTTAATCTATTGGCCAAGGAACCCCTACTTACTTTATTTATGTTCCCCTTGAGTTCGTAAATTATTAGGAAACTTTCTTTCCTTATTGATGCATTGGACATCACATAGGAAATCACAAGGACACATCATGACTTTGTGATTGCTTCCTTTAAAATTTAATATTGGGAATATTAATAATAACGAAGCAAAAGAACACCAGCCCTAGAATAAAGTGACCTGGGTTCAAACTACACCTCTGATGCGTACGACCTCTGCTTCCTTGAACAAATCCTCTGCCTTCTTTGGGCTTCACTCTCCTGGTCTGTAAGATGAGGGGCCTTCACGCTCCGGGTCTATGATACTATGATCATGGATTATTTTTAAATTAGGAATAGTCATATAGGAATTGTCTTTCCCTTCACTCCTCCCCTCCCCTTAGGGTTTCCTAAACTGTTGGCAGGATCTGTAAATGTTCTCTCTGAGGCAGATTAGCAAGGCCTAAGGAACAAGGGAGCTCCCATTGTTAAGAGGCAGGGCTGCCAGGTCCTTCTGACAACTTGCCAAAAAGCCGTGAAAGTCTTGTTCATCTCATTTTAAAATTTCTGAAGCAGAAAGAAAGGTTTTCTGGTGCTTGGGACAATATTGCAGTTTGAAATTTTTGTGAAGAGCTTGTCCAGAGATGGTCTGAGAGATAAAGGAGCCTCTTTCCTAGAATGCTTTACAGACTTCAAAAACAGAGAGAATGCCAATTATATCATACATGACAGGAAAATGTTTTAAAAAGCAGAATTTAAAGTATTTCAATCAATGGAGGGTTGTCTTAAAATAAAAATATGTTTTCATGACATCGAGGCATTTATTGGATTGGCATTTCTCTTTTCTTTGTTTATTTGTGTTTTTAAAAAGTTCATTTGCGAAGTCAAATAGTTGCTAAGAGTATGAGTACTGTTTATTCATGTTGGGAAGGAACTACTTTCTAGGAGAAGTGCTAAAAGAAGTAAGAAGGAGGAATTTGTCCTTACACATGACTTTTTCATATATTTTTGTGTTTCCTGGACACAAAACCTATGTTCTTAATAATATTCTTAAATATTGAAAATTAAATATATAGATTTGTAAAGGAAACCAATTATACTGAATTACAATTATG
>JAQQSK010009755.1:0-12951 GCA_028658325.1 Potorous gilbertii | reverse complement strand
TGTGGAATAGGATATTCCAGAAGTCAAAGGAACTAGGACTAAAACCAACAATCACCCACCCAGAAAAACTGAGTATAATACTTCAGGGGAAAATATGGTCTTTCAATGAAATAGAGGACTTTCAAGCATTCTTGATGAAAAGACCAGAGCTGAAAAGAAAATTTGACGTTCAAACACAAGAATGAGAAGAAGAATGAAAAAGTAAACAGCAAAGAGAAGTCATAAGGGACTTACCAAAGTTGCACTGTTTACATCCGTATATGGAAAGACAATATTTGTAACTCCTGAAAATTTTCAGTGTCTGGGTAGTTGGTGGGATTACACACACACATATACACACACAGACACACGCACATGTACACACATGCATGCACACACACACATACAGACATGCACGTACACACAGAGACAAAGATCACACAGTGAATTGAATAGGAAGGGATCATATCTTAAAAGAAATCAAGGTAAACAGTGAGAGAGAAATGTAGTGGCAGGAGAAAGGGTGAAATGGAATGGGGTATATTATCTCTCATAGAAGAGGCAATCAAGAGACTTTTTAGTGTGGAGGGAAAAAGAGGAGAGCTGAGAAAAAAAACATGAAGTTTATTCTCATCACATTCGACTAAAGGAAGGAATAAAATGTACACTCATTTTGGTATGAAAACCTATCTTAAAATACAGGAAAGTGGGGGAGAAGGAAATAAGCAGGGTGGGGGGGATGATGGAAGGAAGGGCAATGGGAGGAGGGAGCAATTTGAAGTCAATATTCGGGGAGGGACAGGATCAAAAGAGAGAATAGTAACAATGGGGGGAACGATAGGATGGAGGAAAATATAGCTAGTCTTACACATGACTATTATGGAAATCATTGGCAAAACTACACAGATATGGTCTATATTGAATTGCCTGCCTTCTCAAAGGGAATGGATGTGGGGGGAGGGATGGGGACAAGTTGGAACTCAAAGTTTAAGGAACAACTGTTGAGTATTGTTTTTGCTACTAGGAAATAAGAAATACAGGTAATGGGGAATAGAAAGATATCTGGCCCTAAAGGACAAAAGAAAAGATGGGGACAAGAGAAGAGAGGGATGAAAGAAGAGAGGGCAGATTAGTGATAGAGGAAATTAGAATGGTCAGTGTATTCGGGTGGGGTGAGGGGACAAATGGGGAGAAACTTTGGAACCCAAAATTCTTGAAAATAAATGTAAAAATAAAATTAAACATAATAAACAAAAAAGATAGTGGAGACGGAAAAACAATCCAGAATCCAGTTAATATGGTACATTTATATTTGATGCTCATTTGTGAGGTGGCCAAAGCCAGTGATGAAGCATAAAGGAATGCATAGCTCAATTCTCTTCCCTGAACCTTGCTATAAAATGTCTTTCTGTAGTTTCTTTCAGCAATCATATAATCACACAATTAACGTATTGTCAATTTTTTGTTTTATCTATGATGAATCGTAACAATAATATTTTCTCATAAACTGAATAAATAAATAAAATAATTAACTAATTAAACTAATTTACTTTTGGGTGATAAATTAGTTTAAAGAAGAAACCACAAGTTTAATTTTCAAGATACTATTTGATTACAGTACCTTCTTTCTTTGAGTTCTGATTTTGAACTTGCTTTATGTTTAAAAAAAATAATGAAATCATTAAGAATAAGATTTAGGATCTTCCACATCTATTTCCCTGTTTTTCTCCTTAAACCTGGAATTTAACTCTAAAGAGCAACATATGCCTGACTTGATTCAACTAAACTATTTAAAAATTAAATCTAAATTAGCGTTGAGAATCAGAGAAATTTTTAAAGCGCAGGAGATCAGAAGATATCCATTCCAATCTATTCTTATATCCTTTCCAAAGTTAGTAATCAGCCTCTGTTAAAGACTGTTCCTGAGAAAGTAACTATTACGTCCAAAGACAACCTATTTCATGTTAGGGTAATATATTTCCAGTCTAGGTTTATAAAATAAGAGAATTAGGGCCAGGATACAATATAATGGTCATGTATTCTGATATTCTTTTTTATTCTTTTAGGCAGATAAGGAAAATGACCCAGGGAGATTATATAACTTCCCTAAGGAAACCCAGGCATCCCTAAGATTTTTAGCCACAGGACCTATACTGAACTATGCTACTTTAGCAAATTTTCATGATTATTTCATTAGAACAAGTCAAACTACCTCTATGCAGTGTAATGTCTATTATTTCTAGTTCTGAAATCTGAGACCTAACAGAGAAAATCCTCTATGTTACAATGCTTCAGATAGTTAAAGACCAATATATGCTTCAGAAGAATTCCTTTCCCTAGGCTAAACATTCCAAGTACTTTCAATTGATCTTTTCATGCCAT
Source organism: Potorous gilbertii (assembly GCA_028658325.1). Classification (NCBI taxonomy): domain Eukaryota; kingdom Metazoa; phylum Chordata; class Mammalia; order Diprotodontia; family Potoroidae; genus Potorous; species Potorous gilbertii. The sequence goes on along the minus strand of JAQQSK010009755.1, from coordinate 10,590 downwards.
GAACTTCAAGAGTCCTGTTGTTCTCACTTTCTTCCAGATCACACCTTTTTCACTGTTTTGTGTGTCACAAACTCCCATGGCATACTGGACCTCTTCTCATAACAATGATTTTAAAGGCATAAAATACATCAGATTTTCAAGGCAAAATTCATTTGACATAGAGTAATCAAAATACAAATTTTAAAATCTGAATTAGTGCATCTCAGGTTAAGATCTCCTGCTATAGAAATTCTCCAGTATATCCATATCTTTTCCAAATGCTTCCCAAAATCCAAAACAGTACTCCAGATGTGGTCAAATCAGAGAACAGCAATAACCTCTTCCTGGTTCAGCTGAAGGAAAAGTCATTTTGAGAAAATTGAGTACAATTTGCTTGAATTCACCAAGTTGTTTTCTAAATAAACATATATTGTTTTATGAATCTACAGGCTGTGGGAAACAATCTGTCTTGCTTTACAGCAGACAGAATCACTGACCAGAGGATGCTTTTTTTCATGTATACTGAGGAAATAATGGCAGGGTCATAATATTCAGGTTATATTACTCAGGTTTGCAAAAGTATGAGCCAATCAGGATCGGTTGTATCATACACAGTTAACTGACTTGGTGGATACGGTGCTGGACTTAGAGTCAGGAAGATCTAAATTTCAATCAAGCCTTAGAAAAATACTGCCTTTGTGATCCAGGGCAAGTCACTTAACCTCTGATAGAGAGGCTCTCAAGCAACTATATTCATAATGCCAACTAAATACTTAATGCGTATATACCTCTCAGGATTGGTGCTAGTTAGCTGGCATTGTAGTGAATAAAGAGCCATGTTGAGAGTCAGAAAGACCTGACTCCAAATCTGGCCTAGACACTTAACTATGCAGCCCTACACAATTAATTTCACTTCTGTTTTCCTCAATTTCTTCATCTGTAGAAGAGATTAATAGCGGCAACCTCCCAGGCTTCTTGTGTGGATCAAATAATTATTGTAAAACACTTAGCACAGTGTCTGGCACATAGTAAGTTCTATACAAATGTTAACTTTTGTTATTTTTCATTATTATTAGAGATTTTTACAATAGTTTTTGCAAAAATTGATGTATAATACTCATTATATTCAAGAGAATAGTAAGCTGTTGGAATCTCCTGAATAGTCCTTAATTTCCCTGCCTTTAGGAAGAAGATCTTTCATCTGCACTCTATTCTGGCATCTGGCAACTATCATTAATTCTTATGATCCACTGCTTGCCTAAAGTAAACTATATCATTTAATTAAAAAACAATTAAAAATAAAACAGATGAGAAATATGCTTAGAGGCAGAAAGGAAAAACAATCTAGTGCTAAAGAAAAACAAAATTAACCAACACAGCAAAGTGTAATGTTCCTGTAAAGGTGGAACTACAAATATCAAGGCAACAAGGAGAAATTAAATTTTGCAGTAGAATGAATTAAAAGTTGTATATTCAACGTTACATTTGAGCAGCATATGTTTGTACATTGAAAAGTTTTTCTTATTTTTTTTCTTTTAAGTTGCATAAGATAGGGATTGGACCTATGATTTTCATTTATTTAGGGAATTTTAGGTAAAGGAACTTCCTCTACCAATTCAGGTTGCCATCTTCACTGCAACTTATGTAACTGTCTACTCTACTGGTGACAAATTCAGATAGAAACAGGGGCCTCTAAGGAAACACAAGGATTCCATAGGGTAGATTTTATGTAAAATTACATGTTAATATTCATTTTTATTTTGCTATATTTCTATTTCTCTAAATATTTTCAAATTATATTTTAATCTAGTTCAGGCCACATTTGGGAGATGTGGCTCCATGGGTTGCTTGTTTGGTATCTCTTGTCTGGAGTATCATGTGGTTAAAGTACTTGGCCAAAGTCACATAGCATGTGTATACATGTGTATGAATGTGTGTATATACACATATATTTACATATATGCATATACACACATACATATACAAATGTATGTATGCATATGCATGTTATGTATGGGTATATATGCATATATTTGTTTACATGTCTGTCTCTAAGTGCATACAATATATATGAATACAAGTGTATATGTACATGTATATGCACATAGATACACATATATATGTGTCTCTGTGTTGTTTGCATATCAGTAGCAGGACTTGAATGCAGACCTTCTTTGCTTCAAAACAATGTTTTATCCACTTTGCTGTGGTTCCTCTTACATTGATAAATTTTTGTAAGCATTAGAAAATAATCCTTTACTGAAGTATCATCTTGTAATATGGTTTTATTTTAATGAACTGAAACAAGAGTACACTGTATACAGTAATAAATATTGTTTTAAAAACGACTTTGAAGGGGAAGAGCCAAGATGGTGGAGTAGAAAGATAAACATATACTAACTCCTAACCCACAGCCCATAAAACACCTGTAAAGAAGAACTCCCAACAAATTCTGGAGCAGAAGAAGCCACAGAACAACAAAGTGAAAGAGATAACTGTTACAGGGAGACCTGAAAAACTGACACTAAAGGTGTGTTGCACACTATGAGGCACTGAGGGGAGCATATCCGAGCAGGCTTCAGGGGCAGAATCTCCAGTGGCAGCGCAGGGCCCTTCACCCACAGAAACCAAAGGTCAGTGAGAGGGTCTTCTCAGCTCCCTGAGAGGGCAGTGGGGTGTGTCCATAACTCAGGTCTCCTCCGGAGGCAGCAGCAGAGGCAGGAGCAGAAAGGGGCTCCCAAAGCAGGCAGGAGCTCAGATCCATTTTTTAAGGTCTCTGCATAAACCCCCAGAGGGAACTGAGCCCCGTGTGACAGCCCTGCCACCACCTGAGCAGATGAACTTAATCTCACACTGAATAGCAGCCCCACCCTTGCTGAAAGTTCTGAGACTGGGAAGCAGCATTTGAATCTCAGACCCCAAGCACTAGCTGGGTGGAACTGAAGGCGAGGTGGGTGTGGAGAAGATACTCCAAAGTCATGTAACTGGCTCTGAAAATGCCCAGAAAAGGGAAAAAAAATAAGACCATAAAAGATTACTTTCTTGGGGAACAGATATCTCCTCCCATCCTTTCAGATGAGGAAGAACAATGCTTAGCATCAGGGAAACACATAGAAGTCAAGGCTTCTCTATCCCAAACATTCAAAATAAATATTCAATGGGCTCAGGTCATGGAAGAGCTAGAAAGGGATTTTGAAAATCAAGTTACAGAGGTGGAGGAACAACAGGGAAGAGAAATGAAAGAGGTGCAAGAAAAGCATGAAAAGTAGGTCAACACCTTGCAAAAGGAGACCCAAAAAAATGCTGAAGAAAATAACACCTTGAAAAATAGGCTGGCTCAATTGACAAAGGAGGTTCAAAAAGCCGATGAGGAGAAGAATGCTTTAACTAGCCAAATGTAAAAGAAGGTTCAAAAGTTCACTGAAGAAAATAGTTCTTTCAAAATTAGGATGGAACAGATGGAGGCTAAGGACGTTATGAGAAACCCAGAAATCACAAAACAAAACCAAAAGAATAAAAAATATGGAACATAATGTGAAATATCTCATTGGAAAAAAAACTGATCTGGAAAATAGATCCAGGAGAGACAATTTAAAAATTATGGGAATGCCTGAAAGCCATGATCATAAAAGAGCCTATTCATCATCTTTCATGAAATTATCAAGGAATACTGCCCTGATAGTCTAGAACCAGAGGGTAAAATAAGTATACAAGGAATCCACAGATCAAAGCCTGAAAGAGATCCAAAAAGAGAAACTCCTAGGAACATTGTGGCCAAATTCCAGAGTTCTCTGGTCAAGAAGAAAATATTGCAAGCTGCTAGAAAGAAACAATTCAAATATTGTGGAAATAAAATCAGGATAACACAAGATCTAGCAACTTCTACATTAAGGGATTGAAAGTCATGGAATATGATATTCCAGAAGTCAAAGACACTAGGACTAAAACCAAGAATCACCTACCCAGCAAAAATGAGTATAATATTTCAGGGGAAAAAATGGTCATTCAATGAAATAGAGGACTATCAAGCATTCTTGATGAAAAGAACAGAGCTGAAAAGAAAATTTGACTTTCAAACACAAGAATGAAGGGAAGCCTGAAAAGGTAAACAGCAAAGAGAAGTCATAAGGGACTTACTAACTGTTTACATTCCTACATGGAAAGACAATATTTGTAATGCTTGAAACTTTTCAGTATCTGGGTAGTTGGTGGGATTACACACACACACACACACACACCACAGAGTGATTTGAATAGGATGGGATCATGTCTTAAAAAAATGAAATTAAGGGGTCAGAGAGAAATGTATTGGGAAGAGAAAGGTAGAAATAGAATGGGGCAAACTATCTCTCATAAAAGAGGCAAGCAGAAGACTTTTTAGTTGAGGGAAAAAGAGGAGAGGTGAGAGAAAAACTTGAAGTTTACTCTCATCACATTCGACTAAAGGAAGGAATAAAATCCACACTCATTTTAGTGTGAAAACCCTTCCTTACAATACAGGAAAGTGGGGGAGAAGGGGATTAGCAGGGTGGGGGGGGTATGATGGAAGGGAGAGGAAGCAATGTGAAGTCAACACTCTTGAGGAGGGACAGGATCAAAAGAGAGAATGGACGTAATGGAGGTCAGGATAGGAAGGAGGGAAATACAGTTAGTCTTACACAACCTGACTATTATGGAAGTGATTTGCAAAACTACATAGATATGGCCCATATTGAATTGCTTGCCTTCCCAAGGGGAATGGGTGGGGAAGGAGGGATGATGAGAAGTTGGAACTCAAAGTTTTAGGAACAACTGCCGAGTACTGTTCTTGCTGCTAGGAAATAAGAAATACAGGCAATGGGGAATAGAAAGTAATCTGGCCCTACAAGACAAAAAAGAAGATGGGGACAAGGGAAGGGAAGGATGTTAGAAGAGAGGGCAGATTGGTGATAGGGGCAATCAGAATGTTCGATATATTGGGATGTGGGGAGGGGACAAATGGGGAGAAAATTTGGAACCCAAAATTTTGTGAAAATGAATGTTAAAAATTAAATAAATAAATTAAAAAAAATAAGTTTGAGTGAATAAGTAATTTTGATTACTGTAAATACTCAAATTAATTGCAAAGGACATATAAAGAAAGATGTTGTCTCCAGGAAAAAACTGATAAATAGAAGTGCATATATTGTAATTTTACGTATATTTACCTATTTGTTTCTAATGGTGACAATCTCTAGGATGGAGGTGGGGAAAAGGGAATAGAAAAGAGAAAAAAAGAAAAAATACCGTATTTTTGAAAGAAATAGCATACTATCCCTATAGGATTTGGCGTTTCATGTGCAATTATTCTTTTTTATTATGTTATTATGGAAATGCTTGTTTTGTTACATAAATTAAAAAGAAAAGAAATTTTAAAAAGAAAAGATTATTCTAGTGGAACACAATCTGCTTATTTCTACTGACAACATTTTTATGGAAATACTTTTAAAATGAATTCATGAATGGGTGATCATCTAATGTAAGTATCAATCTATTTAAATACACTATATTGGCTACCGATTGATTTTTCTTTTTTGGCTCAGAAAAATTCAAGTAAATGTTTTGCCGTAGATTGTAGCAATATTTTGCTATGTTATACTCGGAGGAGGAGTGTCCACATTGATGAAATTATGGATATTTTGAAGTGCTAGGGTAGTAGGAGGAGTCAGTATGATGGTAGATAAAGAATACTGGATTAGGAGAATGTTTAGGTTTAGTTTCAGCTTCTCTACTAACTGGTTTTCTGACCTTAGACAAAACACTTTAACTCTCTGAATTTTAATTACCTCATCTGAAAAATGATGGTCTTGGACTAAATGATACCCCAAATCTATCCCATTTCTAAAAATATTTGACTCGATAAAGTTTGAGATTAAATGGTTTTTTATCTGCTGCAATTCTCCTTATATCATGCCTGCCATGAAGAATTCAATCTACTATAAGATAGGGGGGGGGAAAGGCTGACTTTAAAAAAAAGAAGCCTTCACTAGTTGCTTTGGAAGTGTGCATTCACAGCTATCATTCAGTCTACTTTTCTAAGAAATATATGTTTAATGAAAGTCAAGTATATTGCATTGTAGATAGCACCACAATAGCCAACACTTCCTCTTTGCATATATACTCTCCAAAACATTTGTCTACTATTATATAAGATGAGAATTTTCATAGAATGGGGGGAGGAGAGAAGAGGGAAAGGGGAAAAAGGAAAAAAAATCGTAAAGGTAAAAGAAAAAGAAAAAAAGCATCTCTATCTATACTTTAGACTCTTAGGAGAATTAGTTTCCAGATTTACTTCTTTAAGTTACTAGTTTTGTAACCTTAGGCAAGATCAGGTAATCTTCATTGGCCTCTGTTTCCTAAACTATATAAAATGGGCAAAAGATGTCATTACATGACAGTGGACTCTTAAGAAGCAAATTAAATAATGGATGAAAAGCAACTTTAACTGCAAAATGATATATACAGGTGAGGCATTCTAATTTTTGGTATTATACTGGACTTCATTCTACCAGCAAACATTGAAATTCTGTGTAAAAAGATTTTAAACTATCATTCATATTCAGTGGAGAACACTGGTTGTAAGAAATGTGAGGCTACTGTTGTTATTTTTGTCTTTTTTATTTCCAATGTCTTACACAGTTCCTGATATTGCTTGGTAAATGAATGATGAGTTGAATTGAACTGAATTGAAAATAGTGCAAACTATTTTTGCCTTGAAATAGCTTTACTCTCCTTTAACCCAGGAATACCAAAGAGATCATAAAAATTAGAAAATGATCCACATGGTCAAAAATATTTATAGCAACTCTTTTTGTGGTGATGAAGATTTGGAAATTGAGGAGATGTCCATCAATTGGGGAATGACTGAACAAATTGTGGTATATGAATGTAATGGAATTGTTCCATGAGAAATGATGAGCAGACAGATTTTAGAAAAACCTGGAAAGATTTGTATGAATTGATAGTGAGTGAAATGAGCAGAAACAAGAGAACACTGTACATGGTAACGGTCACATTGTGCAAGAACTAACTTTGATACACTTAGCTCTTCCCAGCAGTACAAGGATGTAAGAGAATTGTAAAAGACTAATGATGAAGAAATGCTGTCCACATCCAAAGAACTATGGAGTCCGAATGCAAAGCAAAGCAGACTAATTGCTCTCTTTGGTTGATATTGTTATTGCTTTCTTTTCTTCTCTTGATTACTCCTATTCATTCTAATTATTTCTTTACAACATGACTAATGCAAAAATGTGTTTAATCAAAATATTTATGTAGAAACTGTACTAGATCGTATGTTGTCTTGGGAAATGGGGAGGGGAAGGGGAGTGGAGAAAACTTAAAAGTCAAAAGCTTGTGGAAGTGAATGTTGAAAGCTAAAATTAAATTAATTAAAAAAAAAGAAATCGCTTTACTTTTCATTAGACCATCTTGCTTAGAATGCTTCTTCTTCCAGGAAATATAACACTTGTTGAAATGTAATGAAAAACACTCAAATGGAAACAATTTTTATGGTTATAAAGAAATGAGCACAAAGTCCATGTCATTAATTTTCTAAAGTTGCTTTACGCTATAAATCAATAAAATTATGTTGATATCTTGACAAGGCAAATCAATGAGAAACGAAAGGGTCTATTTGAAATTTCATAATTCATTGTTTTTAAAACTTCACACTTAAAGATTTGAAGGGCTTGGGAGCTGATGCCTTTGCCATATTTCTTATTTTAATTTACTTTGTAGAATAGCAGAACAACTGCCTTCAAATACCTCCAGGTCAGTTCAATGTCTACTTTTGTGAGAACTAATTTGGTCTCTGACTTAATCCAGTTTTATATTTCCCACACCTGTCAACTTTACCATTTTATTTCTAAAGATCTGTTTTTGTTAATGGGTATTGCGAGTCAGAAAAAAAATGTTTCCCTCTATTCAAATGCATTTTTTTTCCTACTGAATAGGTGAGAGTAGCTAGGAGACTAAAGGGATTATGTGGAGGAAAATTGGTAAACACACTGTGACTATTTTCATATGTGAAATTAATCATCAGATGAGACAAGCAATGGTTATTCCATCTTTAGGGTTCACATAGATAGACTTGTAGCTTGTAAGTGATCTCAGAAAGTGATTTTTTACTAGCTGATTTGCACAGAATTACACCAGAAAATCCTGGAATTTACAAAACCTCCCTTACATATTACCTAATACATAAAAACCATCTCCAGGACCTTTTGTCCAGAAGTTGTCACAACAAAAATTAGCAGTCATTCTTAGGTGTCAGTTCAAAGTAGTTTCAGCACTCTCTTGTAATAATATAGAAATATGCAAAAACTTAAAAAAGAACTACTTTCCCAGCTTCCCAAATACAGTGTCATTTTCATTTATAAAATTGTTTTATTTTACAGATGTGGATTAGACGACTTGTTTCGTGTCACACAGCTAACAAGTGGCAGAAACAGACTACCACAGACTTTCAAATATCTGAAAAATAGCCGTTAGGAAAGGATTAGAATTTTATACTTGCCTCTAGAGGGCAGTAAAGAGAACTGTGCGTTGAAGCAATAGAAAAGTGAGTTTCGGTTTTACATAAGGACAAAAGTTTTTATCAATTACTGTGATCCTAAAGTAATACTGTAAATCTTGGAAAGTAGTAGGTTGCCTCTCGCTGGACGTTTACAAAAAATGGCCTCATTGTCACTCAAAATTTTATAGAGAGTGTTTTTGTTCAGACACAGATTGGATTGCATATAGTGTAAGGTGACCTCCCAGTCTGAAATTCATTTGGGCAACCCAATAAAATATTCATGTATCAAATGGAAACTTTAATAAAAGAAAGTTTAAGATTTGTAAAGGGAACTAAGTAAAGCACACCTAGCAGCATAAATTCCAGGCTGGAAGATGCTGATTAGGTTGACAAGTTTCAGAAACAATTGGATTTCATAGTGTCCTCAGAGAGGGGGAAGAGCAACCTCGTTGTTATGATATTTGGCAAGAGTAAAACAACCCCCTGAACTATTAGAGTGGCAAGAATTTGATGTATTGGTTGTATGACACAATGGCATGGACTTGCAGTGTATCCAAGGAAAGACAGAATAATGGTAGCTGCTACAAAGAGGCTATTCCTGGGTTATAAATTGTCCCCAAAGGCATTTTCCTATGTCAACACCCTGGAATAAAGTACTAACAACCCTGTGTCTGGTTCATCGAAGTCAGTGTCTATTAAATATGTAAGCAGTTTTAAGTAACTACTATGGACTGGGCAATGGGATTATAAATTCTTAAAAAACTGGAATAATCTCTGCCTTCAAGATGCTTACATTCCAGTAGGGGTGAAAATATCCACATTATAGGAAATGAATTTTTAAATATAGTCTGCTTAGCATTTTTTCCAAACTCTCTAAAGTATAGATAATTAACAAAACAATACACCAAACACTAAATATTGCTTTTTTCTGATTTCGTTTTCTATTTTTAATATAAATTTATTTATTTAACTTTTTATATTCATTTTCACAAAATTTTCCTTTCCAAAATTTTCTCAGCATTTGTCCCCTCACACCACCCAAGTACACTGACCATTCTAATTTCCCCTATCACCAATCTGTCCTCTCTTCTATCATCCCTCCCTTATCTTGTCCCCATCTTCTCTTTTGTCCTGTAGGACCAGATAACTTTGGATTCCACATTACCTGTAGTCCTTACTTCCTAGTAGCAAGAACACTACTTGATAGTTATTCCTAAAACTTTGAGATTCAACTTCTCCCCATCCCTCCCTCCCCACCCATTCCCTTTGGGAAGGCAGGCAATTCAATATAGGCCATATCTGCGTAGTTTTGCAAATGACTTCCAGAGCAGTCTTGTTGTGTGAGACTAATTATATTTCCCTCCCTCCTATCCTGCCCCCCCTTGTATTTATTATCTCTTTTTGATCCTGCCCATCCCCGAGTGTTGACTTCAAATTGCTCCCTCCTCCCACTGCCCTCCCTTCCATCATCCTGCCTCCGCCCTGCTTATCTCCTTCTCCCCCACTTTCCTGTATTGTAAGGTAGGTTTTCATACCAAAATGAGTGTGCATTTTATTCCTTCCTTTAGTCGAATATGATGAGAGTAAACTTCATGTTTCTTTTTTTTTTCTCAGCTCTCCTCATTTGCCCTCCGCTAAAAAGTCTCCTGCTTGCCTCTTCTATGAGAGATTATTTGCCCCATTCCATTTCACCATCTCTCCTCCCACTACATTTCTCTCTAGCTGTTTACCTTGATTTCTTTTAAGATATGATCCCATCCTATTCAATTCACTCTGTGCTCTCTGTCTCTGTGTGTGAGTGCATGTGTGTATGTGTGTGTGCACATGCACACATGTACATGTGTGTGCATGTGTGTATGTGTGTGTGTAATCCCACCCAACTCTCCAGATACTGAAAAATTACAGGAGGTACAAATATTGTCTTTCCATGTAGGAATGTAAACATTTCAACTTTGGTAATTCCCTTATAACTTCTCTTTGCTATTTGCATTTTAATGCTTCTTCTCATTCTTGTGTTTGAAAGTCAAATTTTCTTTTCAGCTCTGGTCTTTTCATCAAGAATGCTTGAAAGTCCT
>JAQQSK010009754.1:0-12951 GCA_028658325.1 Potorous gilbertii | reverse complement strand
TCTCTCTCATTTCTCTTCCCAGTTTTTCCTCCACCTGTCTAACTTGATTTTCAAAATCCTTTTTGAGCTCTTCCATGGCCTGAGTCCATTGGATATCTATTTCAGATGTTTGGCATACAGAGGCCTTGACTCCTATGTCTTTACCTGATGGTAAGCATTGTTCGTCCTCATCAGAAAGAAAAGGGGGAAACATCTGGTCACCAAGAAAGTAACCTTCTATGGTCTTACTATTTTTTCCCTTTTCTGGGCATTTTCCTAGTCAGTTACTTGACTTCTGAGATTCCTCTTCACCCCCGCCCAGATACACCCAGCTAGTGCTTGGGGTCTGAGATTCAAATGCTGCTCCCCAGCCTCAGGGCTTTCAGGGGCAGGCCCAGCTGCTATTCAATGTGAGCTTAAGTTCTGGTGCTCAGGTTGGGTCAGGGCCACCTCCCAGTCTCAGTTCCCTCTAGGAGCTTATGCAGAGACCTTCAGTAATGAACCTGAGGTCCTGCTTGCTCTGGGAGCCTCTGGCCGCCCACTGCCTCTGCCACTCACTCCTGAGGGGGCCTGAGTTATGGAGACACACTGCTCCCTTCTCAGCCAGTCCAGAAGTCTTTCTCACTGACCTGTAGTGTCTGTGGGTGGAGGGACCTTTGCAGTCTCCAGAGATTTCATCTGTGAAACCTCCTCACATCTGCTCCTCTCTGTGCTGCGTGGCCAAGGCAGGGCTGGGCTCTGCTCCCATGTGCGACAGACCTTTGGGATCAGTTTTTCAGGGCTCTCTGGAATGGAAATCTCCTTCACCCTGTTGCTGCACAGCTCCACTGTTTCAGAATTTGTTGAGAGTTCTTTTTACAGGAAATCCATGGGCTGTGGGTTCGGAGCTAGCATATGTGAATCTTTCTACTCCACCCTCTTGACTCCTCCCCCACAGTCTCGTAATTTTTAGATGTCTCTCCTGGATCTATTTTCCAGATCAGTTGTTTTTGCAATGAAATATTTTCCATTGTCTTCCAGTTTTTCATTCTTTTGCTTTTGTTTTGTAATTTCTTGTTTTCTCATGAAGACGTTAGCTTCCATTATCATTTTTAAACAATTATTTTCTTTAGTGAGCATTTGGAACTTTTTCAATTTGAGTAATTCTGCTTTTTAAAGCATTCTGCTCCTCATTGGTTTTTTGAGTGTCTTTTGCCAGTTGAGTTAGCCTGTTTTCAAAGGTGTTATGTTTTCCAGCGTTGTCCCAGGGGCTTTTGGCTGAGGGCTTCACAAATGCACGCTGCTGCTTCCACTGCTGATGCTGGCAATGCCACCTCCTCCTCCACTACCTGGGGCCAGGTTAGGGGAGGACCCAGCTCCCTTTTCACCCAGCTGAAAAGCCTTCTCACTGACCTTTGAAGCTGTCTTTGGTGCCTGTGGGTGGAGGGATCTGGGAACCTCCACTGCTGCTGGGAATTCTGCTGCCAATGCCTCCTCTGGTCCTGCTCCTCCAAGTGCTTTTTGGCCAAGACTGGACTGCACTCTTCTCTGAGTCCGGTGTGATAGACCTTTCATGTTGGCCTTCCAGGTGACCCTGGGCTGGAAATCTCCTTCCCTCTGTCGTTCAGTGGCTTCTGCTGCTCTAGAAATTGTTAAGAGTCATTCTTTACAGGTATTTTATGGATTGTGTGGGAAAAGCTAGAGTATGTGCATCTTTCTACTCCACCATCTTGTCTCTGTCTCCCCATACATATATATATACATGTGTGTGTGTGTGTGTGTGTGTGTGTGTGTGTGTGTGTGTGTGTGTATGCAGAGACTACAGGGTGAGTTTAATAAGAAGTGATGATATCTAAGAAATAAGATTAAGGGGTCAAAGAAAGGAATACATTGGGAGGAAAAAGGGAGAAATGGAATGGGGCAAATTATCTTTCAGAAAAGAGATGAGAAAAAGCTTTTCCAATGGAGAGAAAAAGGGGGGAGGTGAAAGAGGGAAAAAGTGAAGCTTACTCTCAGCACATTTGACTCAAGGAAGGAATAACATGCACACTCAATTTGGTATGAAAACCTATCTTATACTACAGGAAAGTTGAGGAGAAGGGGATAAGTAGGGTGGGGGAATGATGGAAGGGAAGCCAAATGGGAAGAGGGAACAATTAGAAGTAAACACCCTTGGGGAGGGACAAGGTCAAAAAAGAGAATAGAAGAAATAGGGAGTAGGATAGGATGGAGGGAAATATAGTTAGTCTTACACAACATGACTATTATGGAAGTCATTTGCAAAACTATACATACATAGCCTATATTGAAATGCTTGCCTTCTCAGTGGGGATGGGTGGGGAGGGAGGAAGGAAGAGAAGTTGGAACTCAAAGTTTTAGGAACAAATGTTGAGAAATGTTTTTGCATACAATTTGGAAATAAGAAATACAGGTGATGGTGTTTAGAAATTTATCTTGCCCTACAGAACAGAAGACAGGAATAAGGGAAAGAAGGGGTGTTAGATAGGAGAGCAGATTCGTGGAAGGGGTAATCAGAATGCTCAGAGTTTTGGGGTGGGAGCAGGGGAGAGATGGGGAAAATTTGGAACTCAAAATTTTGTGGAAATGAATGTTGAAAACTTAAAATAAAGAAAGAAATAATTAAAAAAAGATTGAAGTTCATTTAAAATTTTTAGCCACCAACTAACTGATAAAATTTAATATCTAGCTATTATATAAAAGACTTACCTTTCTATTGACTAATAGTAAGCACTATATTAAGTGATAAATAAATGTGCATAAAGTGCAGTATTTTGCTTCATTTTAACAACATTTCCATTTCCATTAACTTTTGTTGGGAGAGAATCTCTTTAGATATAACTTCATTCTTTTCTACCACTGGCAAACTGGCTACAGTCTCAAAGGAATTCTTCTGAAACAATGACCACTTTTGACAGCAATTTTATTTGCAAATCTACTGACTTGAAGTATAGTATCACAAGTGGAGGATATATTTGAGACATAAAATATCCTTAATACTTCAATGATAGGCAGTATAAGGTTTGTTTCTCCTCACTGCTTATGAGAGTCCATGACAGTTTAAAGATAGTTTGTAAGGTATGATGTTTTTCAAACAGCTTGACATTTATTTGCGCTGCAATATTTGTTTGCAAATATTCATAGCAGCTTGATCATGTGATTATGCTTGTGATGAGATAGAATTATATGATAAAAGAAGGCAATGAAAGAGTTCTCTGATGTGTATAGAATGCAAATGAGAGTATGCCCATGATCTGACCATCTAGTGAGAATCTATGTGTACTCACAATTTTCATTCCCGTGGCCATGACTATTTGGAAACAATTTGATGAGAGACTTGAAGGTTGAGAAATTTGAAGAACATGTTGCACTTAGTCAGAAGTGTTCAGTTTGTTGTAATAGCCACACAGACATAGAAATCTTTTTGTGCATGATGGTTTTGAATTTTATCAGAAGCAAACCTATATTACTTTAAACATTCACATGCTTGTTGTCACAAGGGAAACCATATTTTCAAGAAAGTTTTGGTTCCATAAAGCAGAATTAAAAGGTTTTTTTAACTTGAACCTGTTGGTCCAATATCCTGAATCCTCAAGGGGTTCATGAATGGAAACTTCTAGATTAAGTTGGAAAGGCTGCAACTATAGAAGGAGGAGTTAGGAAAGGGTGATTTCACCCACAAGAAGACTGGGGTTGTCAAGAGGGTTTCACTAGTTTTTAGTTACCTAATCTCCTTCAATACCAGAACAACAGTGTTAGTGGAGAGTGTAAGATAATTAATTTAATTTGCCTATTCCATTCTAAGGTGGTATAAGCAGATCCTACTTATTATAATGCCCTCTCTTCGTCTGCAGGCCTTAGACTTTCAGTTGACTCCGGAAGACATGAAAGTTATCGATAGCCTTAACAGAAACTTTCACTACTCAAAATTTGAGCTGTAAGTATTTATTATTAGCAACTTACTTTCTATCTTGGAGGTCTATGACTGTGTGGACATGGGGCAGCACATTAGAGGAAGGAGTTCTTTTTCAAGTCCTTCACAGAGGAGTTATAAATTTACCAAGCGAAATGTTTTATAATGGTCATCAAATCTAATCTTCCTTTTATCTGAAGCATCACTCTGGACCTTTCCTATGCCCTTACTCTGGGTCAAGTCTAACAAAAACTTTTTCAGTAATTGAGATTTAAGGTTAAAACTGCAATAAGGCATTTGCAGCTTCAGTCATTTGTCTGCCCTCAGTTGTAACTGTTTAGTTCTCTATGCAGTTCTCCTATCTCTGTTTTTATAGTTTAAGAGAAAAAATATATTTTTCATAATGGATTTTATTATGATTTTGGTGCACAACAGGTCATTTTCTTCCACATTCAGTAACCAGACTTATTCCATGCAACCAGAGTAGTACGTTATGTAGAAATGTAGGTTCTAATTATGTCTCTGATGCCTACTAGCTTTGAGACAATGAACATGTCTCTTATCTTATCTGAATCTCAGTTTCTTAGAAAAACTGGAAGAAAATGGTTTGGATTAGATGATCTTTAAAGAGTCCCAATTAGGCCTGAGGGGTGCCCTACCTAGGGCCTAGATTCCATGAAGACGTGCACTAGAGCATCACTCTTTAATGTTACTGTGTAAGGGTATAGTCACAGGCATTCAAGAATAGATGAAGAAAACTGAGTGTGGTTTCTTCCAAACCTGTTTCCTATAAGGATTCTTGTATTCCTTTATCATTCCTCAGGAAGAGAAGTTCAGAGAAGCTTCACACCTCTTCCCATGACTGAATTTATTCTCATTAGGTGACTTCCCATGTTAGCCTAGGGATTTTAGGAAATTATACACACATGGTCATTAAAGTAAGCATGGTACATATCTTAGGATTTTCTCTCTTCTGTCTTTGAAACCTCATATTTCATGTCTAAAACTGAACTCATTATCTTTCTTGCATATACTGCCCACACCTGAACTTCTCCTATTACCTTCAAGGACATTGCTATCTTCCCTACCCCAAGGCTTAGACCCTAGGTGTCATCCTTGATTCCTCACGACCTCTCACACCACTCCTTCTCCTATTCAATCTGCTGTCAAGGCCTATTGATTTTACCTTTGCAACATCTTTTGAATATGCTGCCTTCTCTCCTCTCATACTGCCACCTCTGTGGTGCAGGCCCTTTTCACCTCATACCTGAACCATATCAATAGGTTTTTGGTTGAGTCAATCTGCCTTAAAAGTCTCCCCATTCTCATCCACTCTCCATTAAGCTACCTAAAAAAAGGCATCTAACAAACCCTCATGGCTCCCTATCATCTCCAGAAGGAAATACACAATTCTGTGTTTGGCATTTAAAGTCCTGCATAACCTCCCTCCCCCACCTTGCCACTTTTCTCCCACTTTACTCCTTGCAGTATACTCTTCAATCTGGTGACACTGGTCTCCTTGCTTTTTTATGAACAGTTATGCCATCTTAGCACTCTGGATGGTTTCTCTGACTCTCTTCCATTGTCTCCCTCTCATCTTTGTGTCCTGGCTTCATGAATTTCTTCAAGTGCCAACTAGAATTCTCCCTTCTCCAAGAAGCCTCCAAGAATCCCTCTGAATTCTAATGCCTTCCCTCTTTTGATTATTTTATATTTTGTTTTACACATTTGTTTACTTGCAGTCTCACCCATTAGATTGTATGCTCTTCAAGAGCAGAGACTTTGCTTTCCATTTCTTTGTATCCCCATTGCTTAGTAGAGTATCTCACATATGCTAAGAGTAGAAAATACTTACTGACTGACTTGCTGCATAGTAGAATATTTACTATGTTATTGAATGCCCTTGGGATATCTCCTCTTTCTGGTTCTATAAAAACAATCAGAATTTAATGGAGTTCATATTAGAGCCTGATCAAAGACCACGACAATACCTTTCCTGCTCTAAATTCCCTACATGCTGTGGGAGCAAAGTCTACTTTGTTGATTGATGTGATGTGGTATATGGAGGCAGTGTGAGAATTATCATGGGAAAGGCACTGAATTTCAAGTTGCTTCCTCTTCCTGCTGCTTCCCACCAGTTTGACTCAGATGAGGTCACTTTCCCTCTCTTGGCTTCAGTTTCCTAAATCCAACCCTTCCAAATACTTCTTTTTATGTGTCCCTTCCTAATAACAACTGTTGACATTTATGTAATCATTTATGATTTCACTCCTTTGTACTCATAGTCCCAAGTGAGCCTTGAAATTATTCTGTTAAACAAGTAGTCTAAAATGTGTTATTCTCCATTTTAAAGTAGAGGAAATTGAGCTTCTGAGTCAGTAATTGAGATCCAGAACTTGGATGCAACTTTTTTGATTCCAGAGCCAGGGTCTACTATGTTTTACAGTTCAGTTTGTTCAGTCATTTCTGATACTTTGTGATCCTGCTTGAAGTTTTCTTGGCAAGGACACTGGAGTGATTTTTCATTTCCTTTGTCAGGTCCATTATACCACATATTAATTAGTCTTGTATCTCAGAAATGTTTTTTGTTTAAGTAAACTTAAAAAATCCTGTATGAACCCAAGGAAAGAGGGATCTATAGCTAAGCCCTCATGCAGTGTTTTGATACATGGGCCAAAGAAAACAAAACATTACAAAGTTTCCATTTCTTAATCTGGTAACAGATATGTTTGAAGAGGATGGGTTTGGGGGAGGTAGGTTTAATGCATAAATAAGACTTGTACATGTATGTTTCTCCCTTTTAGATCTCAGGAACATCCCAACTATCCTTTCAATGATGAATATTAATGAAGTTCTGATTCAGAAGATTTATGATCCTGAGGCACTGCCATTCTCTCAAAGGAATAGTGTACATTCAGTTAATTTTCATGGAAATTAAATTTAGTATTTTGATTAGCCATGCACCACGGGTAAACCTACACCAAGGCATAGGTCAAAGATAGTTATTCTATTATGAGCTGTGCCAACAACATAGACATAATGGTACACATTTATGTAGCATTTCAAAGTTCATCGAGCACTTTTATTGCAGTAGTGCAAGTATTAACCACTTTTTCTGAAGGAAGGTAATCTTTACTTGGAGAAATTGTATTAGAACTAGTAGTATCTGATTCACAGTCCTCCTCTTTCCTCAAATCTTACCATTCATCATATATGTTGATATCCAATCCAGTATTCTAACTACTCGTTTCTTTAACTTCCTCAATTGTCAAGGATAAATTCTTTACTTCTCCATCTATATGGTAATGTTGATTAACTCTCCTAGTAATAGAAATCTCCTTCAGTTCTCTGCAATTTCATCCCAGTTGCTATCATATCCAATATGATTTCAGTAATTTCTATAACTCTTCTGGAATGTACTTTGCCACTACTCTGGAGTAAAAAAGAAAGACAATCATACACACACACACACACACACACACACACACACACACATATACAATCCTTTTTTAGTTGAAATCCATCCTAGAGGAGACATCAATTATTAGAAACTATTTTTTAAAAAATCACATTGACCATACACAAATAATCACTCAAAACCCAGAAGAACTCTGGCTACTGTAAGCCTTGAGATTGACAAATATCTATAATTGAGATAATCCTTAAGGCAAAAATAAAATCTTCAAATATGATATCTGTGTGTAATAAAGAAAATGTAATTTCAATACATACTATTCCAGATGTGCTTTCATGATTTAATAATCAATGGCTAAGCAATCTGTAAAATAATAATCTATCAAATCAAATTAAGAAAATAAAAACCATTCTTAATAAAATAAACTTGTAAACCTAACAAAAACTTAATCAGTATTATGGTTTTTTTTTTAACTTACTGCCATCATCAGTTTGGTCTAATGTATTTATGAATCATATTACAATGAAAAATCATTTCATCATCTATCAATTTGGTATTTCATTCAAAACCCATTCTAAAGACCAGTACAGAGTGGTTACACTCTTAATTTTGTTCCTGTTGTTTGTAAGTACATCACCTTAGTGCCAATTACCAATTGACTTTTTTCTTAAGGTATGATCAAACTACAGAGAGTAAAGCATTGTGATCATTTCACTTTATGTGGGTCATAATATAATTTAGTTTTGATTATAATCACAAATAATTTCATTCAGAATCTTAGCTTTCCAAAGAGCATTAGTTGCTGACATCAAAATTTATGGAGCCCACTGTTCTAAATTAGCTCATTTCCAAAGGGGTTGTTTCACTTTCTCATCTCAAAATATTTCAGCATTTACCAAAATATTTAAACTATTTTTTGGAAATTTACTGTAAAGATGTTATATTTCAGTTACAAATTTGCTCTTTAATTAGTTCATAATGCCATAAGTTTCTTCAAAACAGGAAAACGATTTCCTTTCATTGCTATCACTTGATAAATTTAACCCCAATCTGACTAAGGTTGAAATGGCAGAGAGAAAGTATCTTGAAGTTTTTTTTTCTTTTTCCTTTTTTAAAAAATTCTTAAAATCTTATTTTGAGGTAAAATTTGAAATGGGAGTAAATCTCTGGCATTTGGGAAGAAAAATTTATCATCAGTTTATAGAAAGATGGGGAAACTTTTTTAAGTATGAAACTTGATTAATCTTCTTCACCCACCATTCTAATCTCCCTTTCTGACTTTTTTCCCCCGTAGTCTTTATTGTTCACTTCAGTTCCCCCTTAGAAATATTCCATGTACTAGTATCTACAAATAATACCAGACATGACACAAGACATTTCCCTGAGGACCACATAGGATGAGAAAAAGTGGTTTCCTACTGCTGGAGTACAAGTGTTTGACCCATAAACACCCAACTGTGGCTAACAGTTTATCTGACTTGTACATATTAGAGCTTCCCTCATTAAACTAGATTTATCCTTATTGAATAGTTGTAGCACTGATATTAATTGAACTGTTCATCACAGTCACTCAGTTAACTAAAGGAAAATTAGGACATGAGAAGACACACCACAAATATCTGATGAAGTATTGCCTCTAGATTCATCATGTAGTTCAACTGTTGCCCTCTCCCTTTGAGTCCCGGATCACAGTACCATACTCACCAGGATATCAGGGTGACTACTACCAGACACAGGCATCCAGTTCATTTCTAATGGCCACAGGAGGTTTGAGGGAAAGACGAGGGGAGATAAATAGAGGGAGACAAAGATTGAGACAGTGTTGATGACCAAATTTAGCTCATGGTAGCATTTCTCCCAGAGTCCTTGCATAATGAATCTTAGAGGACTCCTCATTTGCTAATAAGGGTGACTAGGCTCGTAGTAAACCTACTCTGAGACTATTCTGAGTCAGAGTGTCACACATTCCCCTACATTAGTGTAATTCAAATAAAAGAACAAATATTGTATTCCACTGGATCACTACGTTTACTCACCTGGTTCTCACCATAGAGATTGATCTCATCTAGGTCACTCCTGGCCTTTGGGTGTATCAAACTGACTGTCAAAGATTCCACTTCTGATGCCAAAATGTTTTGGCAAAAAAGAAACCAAAATCTTTAAAAAAAATTTTTAAGTTTATTAAGTCATCTGACAAGGGGCAGAGCTGAAAAAAGGTATTCTGCTTTCCCAAATCTCTTTAGTTACACATATAGGATTCAAAAAATGAACAATGAAACAATGAACTACAAAATTAAAATGTCATGACTTAATGGATTTCTATGTGAATTATATCAATTCATTCCAATATTATATTTAGCTGTGTGGTGAAAAAAACAGGAAAAAGTAGGAGTCCTACCAAATTCCTGCTGTGTAAAATATGATCTTAATACCTAAACCAAGGACATTCCAATCAGGTGGGAGTGTAGATTATAAAACAAATCTTAGGAAGGAGATTATAGCAACATATCTCAAAGATTATACACTATGACCCCAGTTGGGATTCATGCAAGTTCTATTAGGCAAACTAAAAGCATAAGTGACCATATGATTGTATCAGTAGATGCAAGAAAACTTTTTAGAAGCTACAGAGTCCATTCCTGTTGAAGGAAAAAAACACTAGAAAGCAAACTAATAAATGGATGTTTCCTTAAAATAAGTAATATCAACCTAAAACCAAAAGTCACCACTATCTGTAATGAGATTTTTCCAGGAAAGTTCATAAAAAGCAAGGATGCAAAGTATAGATGTCCATTACTATTCAGTGTAGTGGTAGAAATACTATTCATAACAATAACATAAAAAGAAATTGAGGGAATAAGCAGAAAGAAGAAAATAATCACTTTTTATAGATGATATGCTGATTTGCTTAGAGAATACTAGACAGTTTACTAAAAATTAATTGAATCAATATCCTTGGAAAAATTGCAATATAAAATGATCCCTATACAAATAAATAATTTCTATATGTTGCAGAAAAAAGTCAGGCAAGAAGAGAATAAAGAGGAAGTCCATTTAAAATAACAATAGCGGGGTCAAATGATCATCAAGATGGAGGATGATCAACTAATAAATACAAAATTTATTAAGTACCTATTATATACCAAATATTGTGCTAAGAAACAAAAATAAAGACACAAAATGAGGTAGAAGATAGTCCCTGCCCTCAAGGAATTTACAATCTAATGGAAGAGATAATGTTTAAGCAAATATATGCAAGGCAAGCTGTATGTAAGGTAAATTGGAGATAACAGGGAGATGTCACTAGAGTGAGTGAGAGTGACATGGGTGAAGATCCAGCAAAGGAGACTAGGAAGGATATCAGATGGGTAAAAGAAACAAGAAAAATGTCAGAAAATCCCAGGGAAGAGAAAGTGTCCTGGAGGTCATTAATACTGTGAGAAGAAGGTTCAAGGAGAAAAGAAAATATATTTCAAGTCAAACCAACAAGCATGTATTAAGCATTCATTTTGCACAAGGACTAGAAAGTCCAAAAAAAAAAAAAGAAAAATAGTGTCTTTGTCTTTCTGCCTCTGTGTCTGTGTCTGTGTCTGACTGTCTGTCTGTCTGTCTCTTATTTACTGGGGTAGGAAGTTTGGGGATTCCACTCCATTCATGGCCCCTTTCCAATAGGCATTCTTTTATTCATTACATTTCTTATCCTCAGTACATTCCTTGGAACATAGTAGATGATTAATAAATCCTCATTGATTAATTGATATGAAATGTGGTAACCCTCAGAGAAATGCAGGCTAGAGCTTACATCTAAAGAAGCCGGTCATTTCTGTTCCATGTGACTATTGGTGTCACTAGATGTTAAAGCAAGAGAAAATCAGCTGACTTCAGTCAAACTAACCTTGGAAATAGGTGGTATACCTGTTGGGGTGATTAATAATTTACTCCAGGCAATTAGAAGAGTTTGATTCTGATAGAGGTTTGAAGTCCAAAAAGACATTTTTAATCCACTAGCTAATTCTCTTAACTCTTTTACAAACTCATCTCATTATGTACCATCTTACATACATAGATCAGGCTTTTTCCAAAGTCTTTCACTGTCTGTGGTTGAAGTTTGAGACCCTGATAGCTTTCACCAGTCCCTCATTCAGCATCTGTAGCCTGCAAGAGTAGAGATATTCCACTGAGAATTTAGAAGATGCTATGTTGTATTTGATAGAACAGTGATCTTAAACAATAAACAGCTTTACTGTATAATTCTAGGATGGACAAACATAAACACTACACACATAAGTTAATATAGATAATTTGCAGCTGGAGAGATGAATTGTGACAGTTGGGAGGAGTTGGAATATGACTCACTTACCCTAGATACTCTCCCTCTCCTCTGCATCCTATGCCACTCAACTGTCTTTTTTCAGACTTCATGAAAGAGCTCACCTGATTAGATTAATTATTTGATATGAGAATTGTTGATCCACCCTGGACACCCCAGAGCCAGTATAGAATAGCAAAAAGATTTTGGAATCAGAGAATATGGATTCAAATCCCAGCTTGGCCAAATTATTTTACTTCTCTGAGACTCAGTTTCTTGGTCTTTAAAATGTGGGGAACTGGGGGGAGGAGCCAAGATGGCGGAGTAGAAAGACTCACATTTGCTAGCTCTGAACCCACAGCCCATGGATTTCCTCTAAAAAGAACTCCCAAAAAATTCTGGAACAGTAGAAGCCACGCAGCACCACAGTGAAGGAGATTTCCCTTCCAGAGAGACCTGAAAAACCAATCCCAAAGGTCCATCGTGCAACGGATGGGAGCAGAGCCCTCCCCTGCCCACGTGGCACAGAGAGCAGCGAGCAGACCTGAGCAGGTTGTAGGGAAGGAATCTCCAGCGGCTGAGAAGGACCTCCACCCACAGACTCACAGGTCAGTGAGAGAGATGGGCTGAGAGGGGAGTGGGGTGTCTCAGGGAGTCAGGCCCCCTCGGGAGGCAGCAGCGGCTGCAGCAGCAGAGGCAGTAGGCGGCCAGAGGCTCCCAGAGCAGGCAGGGGCTCCACAGAGGCTCCATTACAAAAGGTCTCCGCATAAACCCCCTGAGGGAATTGAGCCTGGGAGGCGGCCCTGCCCCCACCTGAGAACCTGATTTAATCTTACCCTGAATACCAGCCAGGCCTGCCACTAAAAGCCCTGAGGCCAGGGAGCAGCATTTGAATCTCAGACCCCAAGTAATAGCTGGACGGACCTAGGAAGGTGAGGAGAGGACTCTCAAAATCAAGTAACTGGCTGGGAAAATGCCCAGAAAAGGGAAAAAAACTAAGACCATGAAAGGTTATTTCCTTGAGAAGATGATTCCGCCATTCCTCTCTGACGAGGAAGAGAGCTGCTTACCATCAGGTAAAGACATAGGAGTCAAAGCCTCTGTATCCCAAACATATGAAATAGATATCCCATGGCCTCAGGCCATGGAGGAGCTCAAAAAGAATTTTGAAAATCAAGTTAGACAGGTGGAGGAAAAACTGGAAAAAGAAATGAGAGATGTGCAAGAAAAGCATCAAAAACGGGTCAACACCTTAATAAAGGAGACCCAAAAAAATGCTGAAGAAAATAACACCTTGAAAAATAGGCTAACTCAATTGGCAAAAGAGGTTCAAAAACG
>JAQQSK010009753.1:0-12951 GCA_028658325.1 Potorous gilbertii | reverse complement strand
CTTCGATAATAGTCATGTTGTGTAAGACTAACTATATTTCCCTCCTTCCTATCCTGCCCACCATTGCTTCTATTCTCTCTTTTGATCCTGTCCCTCCCCAAGAGTGTTGATTGCAAATTGCTCCCTCCTCCCATTGCCCTCCCTTCCATCATCCCCCCCACCCTGCTTATCCCCTTATTAATTAGATTCCTTAAGTTTCTCAAAGTTGCTTTCCTGTATTTTACTGTAGTTGTGCTATAACTAATTCTCCTGATTCTTTACACCTCACTCTGTATAATTTCATACAATTCCTCTCAGGTTTGTCTGAATTCATCTCTTTCATACATAATTACCTTCACATACATTAATTTGTTTAGCTGTCTTCCACTGTTGAACATTCATATTGATTTCATTTCTTAACAAAACAAAAACTAGTACTGTACTTATATTTACCATGTATGAGTCCCTTTCCTCGCTTCATATTTCTCTCTCAAGCCAACACATACCAGGTTCAGAAAATTCCTTTTTCACCATATACCACCTTCATTTTTAAAGACCTCATAATACCTGTTGGTTTTATCTCAGATATAAAATTCTAGTTTGTTAACCCCTTGTAATGTTGTCATCTTCATCTTTATTCTTAGCTACACACATATTATAAATTAAATCTCTCTACAAATCATAACTGTGTTTCTTCCAAGAACTTCAAATCTGAAATCTTTTAATGGCCCTATGTCTCTCCCCATCTATCATAATAACTTTATTCTTCCATCATTCCTTTTAAACTAGTTCTTTTTCTTCATTGTAATTTCTGTTCCCTTCATTCTTCAAATATCCAAGCTCATCACGTATTTTGGGGCCTTATTTCCCCCTTCACAATAAGAACCTAAATAAATTTAATTTCATTCTTCACTGTCCATTACCCTTCAATCCAATTTTCCATTGTCCTGTTGTTCTTTTAACTTGGCCAAAGAGATCTGGCATACACCCAACATCTACTTTCTCTACTTCAACCTATTTGCTATTATGGGAAGTCATACTCCAAGTGGACCAGGCATGGTCTATTTGATGTTGGATAGCATCTTCTACGAAGCCCTTTTACCATCCTTCTCCAGTATTGATTAAAAAATAAAAAGGTAAGTAGGTTTTTATGGTCCTTGAAAAGACAATAAAGTGTGTGTGTGTGTGCGTGTATGAGAGAGAGAGAGAGAGAAAGAGAAAGGTAGAGAACATGTATGAGTATGAGAGAAGACACCCATGTTATTGAGTTCATATAATTCTATGTATACATACATGTGTATTCATCATATATTCCATCAAACTAACATATACTTGTCTTTTTCACCTAGATATTTACTTTGATGGGTTGACAATTCAGAAAAAAATATCATGTTAACTTAATAAGAGCTCCACAACTTAATTTAAGTTTTAATGGAAAGGAAATAGTGAGTCTTAGGAGCAGGATAGCAAAGGATGGGGAAGGGAGAAAATGAAACCCCGAGATAATGATCTCTAAAGACACAAAACTCTTTCAGTTTCTAACAGAATATAATCAAGCAACAAGGAGTCAGATAACTCAGGAAAGTCTCAGGAAAGAAATATTAATATAGTGAAGGTTCCTGAAGGTGAACACATAAGGTAAAGAATCTTTATCTTTGGAGGACACAGACAAGGTGGGAAGGGCAACGGGTTTTAATAAATTAGGAAATACTGGTGATGAATTATCTTGACCTCCCTGTCATCACACTGTAGACTCATACATACCAACTTAACCCAGAAAAGACAGTCACATTATCATTCAGCACATGTGCACCAAAACATTTTAGAATAAGAAAAATAATCCTCACTTTCTTTTGTTGGTTTTTCCTTTCTTTCTTAAACTATAAAAGTATGCTGGAAAACTCAAGTGAATCTCAGCAGCCGTAGAATTCAGCTACAAAAATCAACTCCAATCCCTCTTCCTCACCGTAAATTAATTACAGGATAAGCAAATAATCAACAAGGATTTACTGACCACATACCATGTGCCTAGCACCCTGTATTCATGTAGTAAATATAATTCTGGAAGTGGAGTGAGATGACTTTTTAATGCTGGATATAGAGCGAGGAAGGCAGGTTCAAATACTGTCTTTGAATAACCACAGAATCCTGAACAATTCGCAAAACTCTGAATCTCAAATAACAGGACCAACTTCAAGATACTGAGGATCCAACGCGATAATATAATCAAAGAGCTTTGCAAAGCTAAATTCAAAGTCAAAAATTCAATCATATAAATTTAAGTGTCCTCTATGAACCAGTCACTGTTTTTGGTATTGGAGATACAAAGACAAAACTGAAACAGTCTCTGCTTTCAAGGAACTTATATTCCATGCCCATTCAAGCACAATAAACAGAAGTTTGTTTTATTATAACACTTGATCCTTAAGTTACTCTGGTGAAACATTTTTACCTCTTATTTCTATGAAATAGGATACTTCACAGTATTTTGGGGGGCAGGGGAATCTTAAATTGCTATACAATCATAACAGATTTTTTTATAGCCCAATGAATCCGGTCTTTGAAAAATATGAATATTCTCTATAAGAAGGATGATTGTAGTTTATCCAAGACTGCTGCTTCTCTATGACTCTCATTCATATTCGTCCATAAATTCACCACCAGGTGAATTGTCAGACTACACAGTGTTCTGAGGAGCCTTCCTCACATTCCCTAAGTATCATATGAACATGAAACATTTGGAACATGAGTTCAATTTTTTTCTTGCTATGTTATAAGTTTACCATTGTTTCCATGTTTTTTTGTTGTTTTTCCTCAATGTATATACCTCTTGTCATTATTTACAAATTTAGAATCAGACTCCATGGGACTCCATTTTAGTAAGAATACTTTAACCACAAATATATAAGAAATATTTATAAGTCTGGGAAGTGATAAAAGGAGAAGAAAAATATTATTTTTGTTTCTTTGTTTCAAACTGAATGTTCTTGCTCATCCAAGTAACCAAGTACCCACTTCTCAGATTTCAGATTTTCTAGACTCTGTTTTATACTAAAGAGTAACCTCAAAAGACAGAAATATAACTTATTAATGTGCACGTTAATTTTGAGATGTTTTGAGATGTTAAAAATGTTTTTTCTAGAGGATCACAAGACAGTCTTCTTTCTATTAGTGTTGTTTTTGTCATTCATTGCCAAAGAAGACCATGGAATCAGAGAAATGATAACATAGCTTGCACTTGAATTTACTTTGAGTGAGGGAGGGCTGTTCAGGTCACCAGTCTCACTTCTCCTCCAGAGCCCTCTGAATCCAGTGACCAGATATTCATGAGGATGCCTGGAGATGACTCAGGGTGCACTGGGAGACCTTGGGCCCTTTAGGCCAAGGTCTTTGCAGGTACTCACTTAGAGTGAGTTAATGCCCATTCATTGAATAGGCCTATTTAAGAAGCAGCCAGGTCATGGCCCCTTTAATGAGACCAAAAAGAAGAAAGACATCAGGCTGGGAGGGAAATAGCAACAACTACAATTGATAATCACCTTAAAGGCAGGAGGGTCCAGAAAAGCCTTTAGGCAGGGGCCCATTGGAGTCCCAACTTTGGAGTGCAGCAAATAGGTTTAAGGTTTTGAGAAAGGACAGGACAAGACAGGACAGTACAGGGGAAAGAAATAAGATTTGGGAGGAATGTTTATTATTATTAGTTTTGTTTCATTATAGCCTTAGGTAAATAATGTACAGAAAGGAAGCGGGATTATAACAAACAAACTTTCCATAGTTTTTTTTTTCAAGAAGCCCCTTCTTAATTAAATGCCCTTGTCATTTCTTCTGGCTAAAATAATTTCTACTTTTTGAGGTCAAAATCAAATGTAAAGTCTTCTGTGCTCCCTTGAGTGACTTGTTTTTCTTTTGAAGTTTCATCGCTCTTTCCTTCTATTCCTCTGTAACAGTAAGCACCCAGATATACACAGAGGGACCTGCTATTACCGATTCTTAGATCTGCTTTTCTAAAAGGAAAGCAACTTTTGAGGGGGCAACAATCATTTTAATCAAGCACATGTATCATTCATTTAGTTCAGTGGGAAAGTCAGCACCCTGAACTTCAGAGAAAATGCAGAGAAATCAAAATCAACAGACATGTTTGCAAATATCTGACATAAGCAATACCTATATCACAGATCAACAGACAGATCCAACTGTATAACCATTACATACATACATAGTTATCAGAGAAGGAAGCACCAACATCTGGGTTTTTAAAGCAGGGGTCTGCTGAGCAGCTTCCCAGAGTCTCTTTTGGCACACAAAACTTCTTCCAAAAACTGAGACCCAAAGGGAAACTACCTGAGAGCCTTCATACACTTTTTGGAACCAGAGGGTATCACAACTCTTGAGAACCAGAGCATCATTAACAAAAGGTGTGGATCTTCCTATAAATCTTCCCAGCCTTATTAATGGGTGGGGATGATCTTCTTTAATCACATTATAATAAGTAACAATGCAAATGCATATACAGTTTCTAGTTAAACAAACTCCTAATAAAGATTCCTGGTTGATAAAGGAAAGGTTCAATCAGAGGCACTTATTATACTAAAACAAAAACACCTAAAGATCCTAGTTTGCTTGCAATCACACCCTCTTAGGGCATTTATCACATATTGCCTTGTTTTTTGAATGAATGTCTTCTTGATGGCAGCTAGGTGGTACAGTGGATAGAGCAGAAGTTGGGAGGACCTGAGTTCAAATCTCACCTCAGACACTGGACACTCACTAGCTGTGTGACCTTAGGCAAGTCACTTAACCCCAATTGCCTCATTGTGGGTCATCTCCAGTCATCCTGAGGAGTATCAGGTCACTGGATTCAGATGGCTCTGGAGGAGAAGTGAGGTTGGTGACCTGCATAATCCTCCCTGACTCAAAACAAAGTCAAGTGCAAGTCATGTCATTATTTCTCTGATGGCATGGTCTTCTTTGGCAATGAAGGATGAACACAACAACGTTTTCTTGCTTACACTAGATGGTAAACTCTTGGAAGGAAGAAATCATGTCCTACCCCTTTTTTTATTCTCGTTAGAACTATCACAGTGATATGCTAAGAATATACTTACTACATCTATTGGAAAAGTAAATGAATATAATCATCAATTGTTTCTCCTTGTCCAGAATAAATCATCACTTTCTTTGGTTGAGCAAGCAGCTTAGAAACACTGAAGAAAATAGCACTTTCAATCTATATTCTGATAGAATGACTTGAACGATGTGATAGTATGGGGTAATTAAAACATCACATATGGCAATTACTTTTCATAGTTATGGCAATAATTTAAATATTTGAAAGAATAGCCCTTTCAAGCCTACTTGTTGAATTTGTTTTTAAGATCTTCTTCAAGTCATCACTTCCTAGTATATCTATTTTCTCTGTGGTTTAGCACATTTTCAGTAATGAAGAGGAACACGTGACATGAAATTAAGAAAAATGGTCTCAATGTTTTTACAAAGATGTTTACATATACTTCTGAAAGGTTGAATTATGGCTAAGGGAAGATCAAGATTAATCTGAATGGGACCGTGTTTAAGTCAGTTTTGAGGTTAAAAACACATTATTAAAACTTGGTTTCTGCTTTCATTGACATAATTAAGATTTAAAGCAATAGGCTATATGAACAATTTATATTATTTGAATTAAAAATACAGGTTATATAAAACTGCTATTTTTAGATATATATACCTCATCTAATATATATATATATATATATATATATATAATTTTCAATATCCATAATCTCCTTAATATGCAATGTGATTACACTTGTGAAGTTCACAGTGAAATTGAGATCTGGCAGTTCTCTCTTTAACATGGAAAGAGGCTAAATAGAGAATTTCAGTTAAATTCTAACTGTATAAATACACACATGATTGGATTGGTTTTAATATTAATAAAATCACTTATTTGTTAAATGACATAATATTGTAGGAGAAATAATATAGATAATCAAAACAATTACTTAAATCATGCAAATCAAAATCTGACCGAACTTCTACTTTAAATTGCATGGGGCATATTGTTTTAAAGTGTTTTAGAAGGACATGCATTGGTTGAATAATTGCCAGAATGTGATATTGTACTTATTCCTATTTCCTCTCTCCTCTTGCCTGGATTAATTTGCCCATATATCCTAAACTCTAAACTTTTTTTCTTTTCTGCCACTATATGGAAAAATGAACTCTTTACAGTCACTTGTGAACTCTTTATTGCCAAATTCTTTGTGGGAACTCTTTATTGTCAGAGGTTTTCATTTCCATCAACAGTTGTCTTAATCTCTCCATGTCATTTCCACTTTTGTCATTTACCACTTTCAGAAATACTCCCCTCTTAAAATACTTCTCTTGCTTTTCTGTGCATATGCTCCCCTCCAGCCTCTGTGAAACTCTAACTTCACTGCTTTATTTGTTAAAAAATTGCTGTCTTTGCTTTTACTTCACCTCCCTGTTAAAATATATCCCTTCTTGACCCAGACATATACCTTGTAAATACACACAAACGTGGTTGTATATGTATGTATGTGTACATATGTACATATACATATATAGATGTACATTCACACATAAATATATGTGCATATATATGCCATTTTATGATTAAAAAGAAAAAATAGTTCAGTTTATCTAATCGACAAATCAGCAGAATTTGACAGTGTACAAAACATGACAGTACAAAATTATAAGATTTTACACAGTACTATGAGTTTTTGTTTGACTACAATTGGGTTTTTCATCTAAGAACAGAAAAAAAATCAGCCTAACTCTCAATGTTGTGATGAATCTCTGCATTCTTTGTGGACTTTCTTCTGTTCTTCTGCATATTAAAATGATTCAATTACTGCCTTTTTTCTATATTTATCTCTTTCTTCTTTTCTTTCTATCCTACTGCCTTCCAGGAATAGAAAACATCCTGTGCAGACATATGGAATTGAAAAATGGAATTCAGTGTGCAAAGTACTGTAAGAATATCAATTTAGTTAAACCATAAGATGTGTAGAGGAGAATCATACGTAGTTAGTTATCCAAGAAAGTTAGGGTGGGACTAGATCATGAATGCCTACAAATGATTAACAAAGGAGTTTATATCTGACCATATAATCTTTTTATCTGAAGTTTGTGGAGAATGTGAGTGTATATGAACTTTAGAAAAACAGCTCTAGAGTTTATGTAGAGGATCAATAGGAGTGGAGAAAAATGAGACATGGAGAGATAAATATGGAAGTAATTTCAATTGTTCTGCAAGAGGCAGTGAGGATATGGAAGTGAATATTGTGAGTGAAGACAGGGCAATATATTTGAGAACTATGTTGCATATAGATATTGTGGACAAGATCTAACAATTATGTGTCTATATGGAATGAATGAGAGTAAATAGTCAAAAATAAAAGAAAGATAGAAAACCTGGGTAACAAAAATTGTAGGAAATAGGGGCATTAAAAAAAGTTATGATCTGGGAGAAAAAACAATGAATTTTCTTTGGGATATATTGAGTTTGAGATGTCAGGATATCTAGCTCAAAATGTTTAATAGGAAATATCTGGTATAAACTCTTAGATTGTCTTTTAAGGTCCCCAAACTTCCTTTCCATAATTGTCTTCCACTGTTTCCTACTGAAGACGTGAATTCCAGAACGATCTTCTTATTCACCTAAATATACATTGACCAGAAGCGGAAAATTAAAAATAAAGGAAGAATAAAGAAGGGAAAGAAAAGAAAAAGAAAAAAGAGAAAGGGGGGAAAAAGTGGAGGATATTTTTAAACAAAGGACCTTTTACTTCATTCAATGTCCCTTCCTTACTCCTGTCCATGAAAAATTTAGGTTTTAGTCATCATATTTCATATTAATCTTGTTTATATGTAGAAGCATACTTATTCACTATAGCCTCCATATCTCCCTTTCGGTAACTCACAATTTTGTGTATTCTAATGTTATGTTAATCTATTATTCAGAGTCATAAAGCATCCCTGTGAGATTATTAGCAATACAAAAGAGAAGTTTTCATGTTGGGAAGCACTTTGGGGTTCTTTTAGGGGCCATGAAATTTTAATAATACAATGCAAAGTCACACATGTGGAAGTAGTGTATTTGGGATTCAAATCCAGATCCTTAGACTCCAAATCTAGTTTAGGTAAGTAGAAAATGTTAAGACATTTTTAATAGTGTTACATTTACACTTTTATAACAAAGACTAAACTGAGTGAATAATAAAATATTTTAAAAGAGTAAAAAAAATAATTTCTAACAAAAATTAAAATTAGCAATATATTGAATAAATTGATGCTCAATTTGGTGTAATAATTAATATTTCTCTCAGAGTAATTGTCTCAAATATATTACATTCATTATAATTCAGACTAGAATATCAGGAATACCAATGGTCAATAATCAATTTAATTATGAAGATTCATGATATAATTATATCATATATAAAACATATAAACACATAAAATATCACATATAAAATATGGTGGTATTTTATTTTTTTCATGTATCACTTTAAGAAACAAATATCTTCCTGATGAAAATGATACAAACTTGTGTACTGAATGTTCCAACATGTATATAAATCTTGATGTTTAGTTATTAAAACTTATTTTGAAATTCCTTGAATATTTTTAATGTTTTATAGGAGACTCATAGATTTTTCTAATACAGTATGCTTACTATTGACAGGTAATCTTCTAAAATTATTGAAAATAGGTTCTCATAAACCTTATATTTAATTTTGTAAGGGAAACACATCCTACAGTTTCTTTTGATCACATTTTCGGTGTTTGTTCCCTTACTGTCTATCCCTGCACTGCAATCTTTTATCCATCTCTTCCACTTTACTAGAAATGAACTTACAAAATTAATTTTCCAATCTAATGTCTTTTGCAAAGTGTTTTTCTTCTAGTCTCATCTACTACTTTCTACTATGTTGACCACTTTATCTTTCTCAGAACTCTCTTCTCCATCATTGTTAATGATAGCACACTGTCCTATTTCTCTACTTTGTGCTTTGAAAATTCTTTCTCTGTATGCTTTAATGGTTCCACTTTTTGCTCTAACTTCATGTATGTCTATTTTTTAATCTCTTCCTACACTCTCCCAGAGAAAATTTATTCACTCTCATGAATTTAACCATTCTGACATTTTGGAATGATTCGCAAATCTACCATCCCTAAATTATATAAGCTCCATCTTTTCTACCTATGGACAAAATTATTTCATTCATTTGAACTATATAAGTTGGAGTTATAGTTAATCTCACTTAATCAATAAACTTTATTTCCAACCAGTCATCAAGTTCTGTCTCTCTCATCCATGTTCTGTTCCTTCATTTCTATGTGCATTGCCATCATCTTAGGTCAGGCTTTTTAACCATCTCATACTTGTACTATTGAACTTTTCTTTTACAAAGTGTTTCTGCTGTCCAATTCATCCTGTATGGTAATAAATAAATTAATCAACAGGCATTTATTAATTAAATACTGATTATATGTCAGGTACCATATCATACTATACAGGCAGACTGAACTTCTTTCAACATATGTTAGTCATGTTATCCACCAGCTCCTAAATGCCAAAGGCTTCTTATTATCTACTGGATAAATTCCAAACTCTTTACTGTGGCAATTAAAATTTCTAGAAAATGAAGTCACGACCTATAAATTGTCTTTTAGGTGAACTTTACTTGAGAATTATTTTGTGTGTGAGTGTGTTTTGTCTCTTGGGTTGCCATAGACAAAGAATTAATTGCTTCATGATCAGTTTGCTTGTATTCAGTTTCTTTCCCCTAAATAATGCTAGTCTTTGTGCTATACTGAATGTACTTCCCTGGCTCCCAATTACACTGGCAGGTCAGGTCTTCAGAGAGTGCTAATATTACTCTTAGGGTTCTAGTAGTAATTGGAAGTAATTAGATTTCTAATTCTGTCCCATAATCTCCCATTGTTTTTATTTTTAACAAGAATTATCTATGATAGCATACTAAGAAAATTTGGTATAAAATAATCCTCTGATGTAAGGGGTGTCCTATCCTCTTTAATACAAAATGTCCTTCAGGAGAATAAGTTCAAATTAAAGATGTAAGGTGAATAAGGAATATATAGAGAGAACTTTTGTGGGAAAGGGGAACTTCTTGAAGCCTGGAATTGGAAGTATTTTTCATACCATATGTGAAGATCTCTGTAGATTATAATTAGATGAATTGTCATTTTTTAGTGTTTCTTCTCTGGTTATGTCCTTTTGCTCAATGGAAAGCTTTCCTGCTAGGTTTATTGCTTTGGTAGTGAGACAGATCAATCAGCTTTTACCTTGCAATCCCTACATTCTTTGCAATGCTCACAAGATTTCTGTTCAGTGATATCCATTTCAGGGATTCTACTACTCTCCTCACCTCCAGATACCTCTGGCTACTTACATTGATGTTACTGGACTCAACAATTGATTACAGTCTCTACTGAGACATTTGGTGGGAACTTTAGATCTCCCAAGCTCATATAGAGATTGTCCAGAAGTAATCAATTAGCCAAAGATCAGGAAAGAATAAAAAGCTAAGACAGAGGTGTCCATATCCTTGCAGCCTCCATGACTAGATGGAATACAATTGCCCTTCCCCTTCAGCTCTCTCAGAATATTAACCCTGAGGTTTTTTATTTGCCAGAGAGAAGAAAAGAGAACAGAGGTGTGGCTTCATTTCTTCTTAGGAAATTTTGTGTTTACCTGAGTTATCTCTCTCTCTACTCCCACTTAAGTCTATCTCCCAATGCCCCAGTCTCTCTAGCAACCAATTGGTTTGTTGGATGGAGGGAAAAATATAACACTGCCTCTAGTTTCATTCTCCTTTCCTCTTGTTGCCCTCTGGAAGAGGTGCAAGGTTTTGCTTTCTCAAGGTATTCCCACTGACTGAGGCTTTGACCTCAACAAATGCTGAAATTTCTCTCTCTCTAAAGGCACAGTGAGCTTATTAGGTTAGCCCAAAAGCTGTTTCCCCCTTGGTTCAATTAAAGAAACTTTGATGCCTGATAATACATGGAGTAGAAAATCTTTGTATACAGATTTTTAAAACCTAAAAATTCCAAGTCAACAAGCATTTATTAAGCTACTACAATGTCCCAAGCAAAATGCTGCTGATAAATTGACATGGAGATGTTAAAATTTGGAAAGGGGAAACACTCTGTCTTTAAGACTATGATTTTGTTGCAATACCCAGTATAAATAGATATAAACTTGCATACAATATAAAGACAACCACTAAAAAGGTTTGGTAGAGT
This sequence comes from Potorous gilbertii, assembly GCA_028658325.1. NCBI lineage: Eukaryota > Metazoa > Chordata > Mammalia > Diprotodontia > Potoroidae > Potorous > Potorous gilbertii. The sequence goes on along the minus strand of JAQQSK010009753.1, from coordinate 1,674 downwards.
ATATTGAATTTATCCTCTTTAACATCAAACATAGCTAGATACATTATTGAAAATTCTTGGAGAGAATTCTGGGAAGATGGTGGAATAGGTAAAAGAAAAAGCAAGATTTTAATCCATAAATGAGATAAAATAGCACTTATGAGCAAACATAGAGCCATTCAAAAATAATGGTAGAGGCAGAACATGGATCCTCTTAGGGCAATGGGAGAAGATCTGAAGAAAAATTCCAGGACCAGATCCTCTCTCAGAGAAAAATAAACATATCCAGGCTGAGGTGTGCTTAAACCACAAGCAGTAAGCCCTGGGGTTAGCTGGTTTGGGAGGCTGTCTCTACCTCGACCACAGGAATTTTTACCCCAGGGACAGTGAGGGGATTTGGATGTCTGACCTAGAAAGATCTAAGAACCTTCTGCTGACAAAGAGCACATGTGGTATGGTGGGGAAGTCACTGACTGAAGACACTTAGAGGAGGCTGGAGGTCTTGGTTTGAATTCAAGTTCAGAGGGGAGAATTGAAGAGAATCAGAGGACAGAGGCATCATCCCCCATACCCCAGGACTAAAGGTGATTATAAAAAATGAATTATTACCAAAAAAATTTATTGGCAAAGAAGAAAGAAATCCAAGCGTAGAGAACTACTATGGGAATAGAGAAGATCAGATTTCATGTTCAGAGGAGGATACTGAAACAAAGAAATCCTCTTCTACTCCAAACAGTAATGTGAAATAGACCCCTGCCCAAAAAGAATTCATTGAAGAACTTAAAAAGACTAAAAACCAAGTGAAAGAGATTAAGGAAAACCTAAAAAGAAAGAAATAAGAATGATATAAGAAAAACAAGGAGATTATGACAAGAAAGTCAAACATTAGAAAAGAAGATACAGAATCTTAAGGAAGAAAATGACTCTTTGAAGATCAGAGTTGGATAAGGGAATGTCAGCAAAGTAATGAGGCAAATATATACATATATAATATGTGTGTATGTGTATATATATATATATATATATATATATATATATATAGAGAGAGAGAGAGAGAGAGAGAGAGAGAGATAAATAGAAGAGAATGTGAACAGATAAAGGAGAGAAAATATAAGAATAATTGGACTACTTGAAATTACTGATCAAAAAAAGGATCTTGATAAAATATACCAAGAAATATGTATATGAAATTGTCCTGAAGTATTAGAAAAAGAAGGGGAAGTAGAAATAGAAAAATCCACTAATCCACCTTAAAGAGATGCTACCAAGCTCACCGTAATATTGTAGTTAAATTCAGAAACCCTCAAATCAAGAGCAAAATATTATGAGCAACAAGAAAAATACAATTTATATTTCATGATACCACAAGTAGAATCACACAAGGCCATTTGCCTAAAGATCAAAGGTGCTGAAGCTTTATATATAGAAGAGTAAAAGAAGTGGACCTGTGGCTGAAAATATTATACTCAGCAAAGGTAAGTATAATTCTGAATGGGGAAAAAAAAGCAACTAAAAAAACCAAAGGATATTTGATCAACTGTCAGACTTTCAGGACCCTGTTAAAAAATATCCTGAACTCCATAATAGTCATGTTGTGTAAGACTAACTATATTTCCCTCCATCCTATCCTGCCCCCCATTGTTTCTATTCTCTCTTTTGATCCTGTCCCTCCCCAAGAGTGTTGACTTCAAGTTG
>JAQQSK010009752.1:0-12951 GCA_028658325.1 Potorous gilbertii | reverse complement strand
ACTAAAAAAGTGTCAAACAACATTTTACGGAGCTCTAGATTTTGTATAAGAACTAGCAGAATGAATTCAAATACACTGTTTTTCTTCCCCATTTTGGTCAATCCTTTGGCAACTTTCTGAATTTCACAGCCTTATTGCTTCTTTTCTCTTCCTTCCTTTCACCAGTGAAACCTTGCCAATAACTCATCTAAAAGTCCTCTTGTTTTAGTTCAAAGTTTAATCAATCATGAGTGTTCTGCATGAAACTACTTAATCTGTTAGGTTTGAATTTTGTACAGAGGGAAAGAAGGGATGCAACATCCTCAGTGCTAAGGAATGTGACTCATCTCTCTTTCACCTTGGAGATAAGTGGGAGTAATAAATTCCTTTCATGTTACTAGTTTGTTTGCAACCCAATGAAGGGAGAAAGGGGTCAACATAATATTTAACAATAATCAAAATCCAGTAGATCAATAGAACTCCTACTTATTGTTTAAATTATATACTTAGACTGCAACTATCTATTTCACATTTTAGTTGAAATTGTATTTGAGATTAACGTGTTTTTTAAGTCAAATAGGAAGGGAGGATTTAAAACACATGCAAGAGAAAAGGGTGTAGATAGAAAAATAATTTGGGAGTCAGGAAAGCATTCATACCCTTCTTTTGGCTTCATGTCACTTAGTCTACACCTACAAAGTTATCTCTTTAAGTGAAGAAGCTGAAAAACACTAGATGAAAAAGATGGGTTATTGGAAGTTTCCTTTTTAGGAGATTCTTGAATTCAATGCAATAATATTTCTGTTTAAAAAGAAAAGAAATAATATCAGTGAATATATGTATTAATAACAATAAATGATTGGGAGGAGAGAGAGGTGTAAATATATAGAGAAAACTTGGTTGTGTCCAGCTTTCATCGGTCTCTTAAGTTTAAAGTTCACAATTGGATATCTGGAGCTAAGTGTCGTATGGGTATCTCACAACCATTTCATACCAAAGGAACTCATCTGCCCCTCTTCTTTACTTTTTGGGGGCACTTACTTCTCTCGAATCTCCGAGGTTCACACCCTCAAGTAATTGTTCAGTCAATACCGCATAACTGATCAGTTGTTAAATCTTACCTGTACTAAAATCTCATGGTATCTTGTGTCTAACCTTTGTCTCTTCTCAATAGTCACTAAAGTTTCTCTTTAAACGCTCATCATCTTTGACATGTTTTATTGGCATGCCCTCCTCATTGATCTAGGGGCAGCTATATGGATCAATGGATCCTATGCAAGGCGTAGAGTGAAGAAGAGTCACCAGACCAAGTAGAAATCTGGTCCCAGACACTTATTGACTCTGTGATCCAGGCAAGTCACTCTACCATGTTTGCCTTTGCTTTCTCATCTATTAAATTACCTAGAGAAGGAAATACTAGATCACTCCGAGATCTTTGCCAAGAAAGCACCAAAAGGAATCCCAAAGGTTTGGACATGACTTGCATGACTGAACAATGACAACCACTTAATTGGTTCACCTCCAATGTTTCCCCTCTACAATCCATTCACCTTCATTAACTGGCAAACTGATATTCCTGTAATACACTTGACAGTGATACTCTATGCAATGTACTTGTTGCAGAACCCAAGTGAACTACAAAACCACAAATACCTCTTGCCCCTAAAATACAATACAAAGTAACTTTTTTGTCATTTACAAACCATTGAAAATCTGTCTTCAGTCTGTCTTTCCAGGAACATTACAAATTACTTCCAATCATTTGCTGTATAATCCAGTCACAGAATTCCTCTGACAAGTCACATTTAACCAAGAGAATGACCCACTAGAACATCCTATTTCTGACTCTAATTCTTGCAACTGCCTCTTCCTCATGCATAAAATGCATTGCTTTTGCAACTCATTTATAATCTTTACTTTCCTTTAATGCTGAACTTGGATTATGTTTTCTAAGAAGTCTATTCTGATACACCTATTTGCTGGTATCAGTTCAAGGTTATCTACAACTTTTATTTATGGGGGCATTCCTGTATCCTGATATTTTTGCTTATTACTTTGAATAATTTCCCTCAGAAATAAATCATAAAAACTGAAATGCATTTTGTCTGCTATGCTCCTTCTGTAATCCAACTCCCAACTCTGCAGTAGGGGAGGTGCTATTTAAAGTAAGTACTGTTTCACTTGTGTCTTTTAATACTCATTGTCTATCAAAGTGCGTTATACTTAAGTTCTCAGTAAATGTTTCATGAATGAACTAAAGATTATTTCAGAATCAATGTAAAAATGGTGGACATTGAGTGAGAAAAATCAAAGTTTCTATCCTATATAATTCTTACTGTTTACGTGATACCAGGCAAGTAATTTAATTTCTCTCTCGTGAAATGACCAAGGACGTTCCAAGTTTAGAAAACTTGTGCCATGTGGCTGCCGGAGGAATTTACTTTTTTTTTTTTTAATTTTAATTGACTTATTTAACTTTTTTACATTCATTTTCACAAAATTTTGGGTTCCAAATTTTCTCCCCATTTTCCCCTCCTCCCACCCCAATACACCAAGCATTCTCATTTCCCCTATCACCAATCCGCCCTCTCTTCTGTTGTCCCTCCCTTCTCTTGCCCCCACCTTCTCTTTTGTCCTCTGGGGCCAGATAACTTTCTATTCCCCATTACCTGTATTTCTTATTTCCTAGTAGCAAGAACAATACTCAACAGTTGTTCCTAAAGCTTTGAGTTCCAACTTCTCCCCACCCCTTCCCTTTGGGAAGGCAGGCAATTCAATATAGGCGATATCTGTGTAGTTTTGCAAATGACTTCCATAATACTCGTGTTGTGTAAGACTAACTATATTTCCCTCCATCGTATCCTGCCCCCCATTGTTGCTATTCTCTCTTGATCCTGTCCCTCCCCAAGTGTTGTCTTCAAATGTCTCCCTCTTCCCACTGTCCTTCCTTCCATCATCCCCCCACCCTGCTTATCTCCTTCTACCCCACTTTCCTGTATTATACGATAGGTTTTCATACCAAAATGAATGTGCATTTTATTCCTTCCTTTAGTCGAATGTGATGAGAGTAAACTTCATGTTTTTTTCCTCAGCTCTCCTCTTTTTCCCTCCACTAAATAGTGTCCTGCTTGCCTCTTCTATGAGAGATAATTTACCTCTATGCTTTTCTTGTATCTCTCTCCTTTCTCTTCTCAATTTTTCCTCCACCTCTCTAACTTAATTTTCAAAATCCTTTTTGAGCTCTCCCATGGCCTGAGCCCATTGAATATTTATTTTGGATGTTTGGCATACAGAAGCCCTGACTTCTATGTCTTTCCCTGATGGTAAGTGTTGTTCTTCCTCATCTGAAAGGATGGGAGGAGATATCTATTCACCAAGAAAGTAACCTTCTATGGTCTTATTTTTTCCCCCTTTTCTTGGCATTTTCCCAGTTAGTTGCTTGACTTCTGAGTTTCCTCACCACACTGCCTCGCCTCCTATTATGCCCAGCTAGTACTTTGGGGATGAGATTCAAATGCTGGTCCCAGCCTCAGAGCTTTTGGCAAGGGTGGGGCTGCCATTCAGTGTGAATTAAGTTCAGGCGCTCAGGTCGGGGCAGGGCCACCACACAGGGCTCAGATCCCTCAGGGAGTGTAGGTAGGGACAGACCACCAAATGAGGCTCAGTTCCCTCAGGGGGTTTATGAGGAGAACTTAGATAATGGATGTGAGCTCATGCCTGCTTTGGGAGCCCCTGTCCACTGCTGCCTCTGCTGCTGCCTCCCGAGGGGCCCTGAGTTATGGAGACACCCTGCTCCCCTCTTAGCCAGCCAAAAAGACTCTCTCACTGACCTTTGGTGCCTGTGGGTGGAGGGACCTGCGTGGCTGCTGGATATTTTATCCCTGAAGTCTGCTCGGATTTGCTCCTCTCAGTGCTGCATGGCCAAGGCAAGGCTTGGTCTGGTGTGTGACAGACCTTTAGTGTCGGTTTTTCAGGGCTCTCTGGAACAGAAATCTCCTCCATTCCATTGTTCTGTGGCTTATGCTGCTCCAGAATTTGTTGACAGTTCTTTAGAGGTATTTTATGGTCTGTGGGTTAGGAGCTAGCATATGTGTATCTTTCTACTCTGCCATCTTGACTCCTCCCTCCTGCTGGAGGAATTTCTAACACTAAAATAACTATTCTAATGAAATTGCTTAAAGCTCGAGGTTATTTGTTATCCTCTTTGTCCTTCCGATATACTGACAGGTCTGATTATACCAATTACTAATAGTATGAACTTAGGTCAATCACTTGATATATTCCTATAAAATGTACATAAATGAGATATGAGATACATTGACATCAAAAGAAAAATACGAAAGATGTTATCATTTACGATGCAGTGAAGCACTATAGGCAACATGTAGGAGATTTTACCTTATTCTGTGCTTTAAAGAAAATTAGGGAATCCCCAAGGGAAGGAGAACACCAGCAGACCCACAGAATCTCATCATTTCAGAGGAGGAAGGGCCTCAACATTCCAGAAGACCACAGTGTGTGTTTAATTCATAAAGAATCCTCACTATTATGTAACTGACCAAGGGATATCTAGCTTCTGCTTGTAGAACTATGAGAACTACTTCTTTTCCTCCTCCTCTAACTCCTCCTGCTCAGTCTCTTCCTTCTCCTGTTCTTATTCTCATCTTCAACTTCTTCCTGCTCCTTGTCCCCCCTCTACCAACATCTCCACCAGCATCATCATTACTATTACTATGACAATGACTATTATGATTTCAGTAGGTATTGCTCACATACCACTGCCACTACTCCCACAACCACTCACATATCATTTTTCTGGTTCCTCTACTATTTTACTATATTACATTGTAAACTTATGAAAGTCTTCTTTAAATGAAACTGTCCAGAGGCAAACACAACATTGCAGATGAGTTCGGTCAAGGTCAGAATATAATATTTATTGTTGTGACTATGTCATACTATTTCCCTTTTGAGCTTGCAGTTTATTAAAATCCCTATTTTAAAAGAAAATTGCACATATAACTTGGCCTTTTCTTCGTGCATTTTATAAGTTAATTTTAGTTTAATATCTCCCAAAGGCAACAGTCTACAGTTGGAACTATTTAATTAAATTTGATCTCCTTAATTTCAGTCCAATTCTCTAGACTCGCTAGATAATTTGGAATCGTCACTCTGTAATCTTCTAAGTATTCTAACTCTTTCTCTGACCTTTATTTAATCTGAATATTTGATAAACTTTCCATGTATACTTTATCTGAATCATGATAACATTGCTAAATAGAATAGCTCCAAACACAGATCCGTGGAGAAGTCATTGAACAACTGAATGACGTTGAAGAATTAACAACTTGTCTTGATTACCACCACCTAGGCACTCATGGATTCATCTGGTTGTATTATCATCTTTCTTCATTCTCTTCCAAAAAGAGAAAATTTATCAAAATATTTGCTAAAATCAGTATAAACTGGATAGACTCTATTTTCAAACTTCCTCTCAAATTCAGATTTCGCTGTCCTTTAAAAATAGAAAATAATTTTCCCCATATATTTTGGTGAAGTTGAACTACAGATAATCTTACTTGCCTTCCATCTCTGATGGTCTCTGAATTACTTGTAAAAGCAATATAGTAAGTGGAAATTAATCCTGGATTTGAAAAAAATTATCTTGATCCATAAATTATAAATCTGTATTTGTGAGGAAAACCACTTAGAAACTTTGAGCTTAAGTATCTTCTTCTATAATAAATGGGGATAGAAATATAACTTTTAAGTGTGTTTCCTTAAAAAATTTGATGGTCCTATGAAATATCATTTGAAAAGAAATGTCATTTTCAGTCAAACATAAAAAGACCCATCCAGGGGTTTTTCAATGCAACCCTTTAACAATTCCATTGTATTGGGTGGTGTTCTTTGTTAGATCTTGCTTTTATTTTGATTGAGAGGGATCTCTTATACCTAGCACATACTAAGGAAAATCCGAAGAAAGAAAGTTCATGACACTGCTTTTGGGAACCATTCAATTGCATTATGATCTGGTGCATTGGTTATCAAAATCTCTGTACCAGAGTTTCAGAATTGAGTTCTTTTCACCAAATGCTCATGGAAAAAATGGTTTACTTTCAAATGCAAAGTGTTGTTTCTCTTCCTACTTATGTGATCAAAAATTGCCATAAAGCTTGGAATAGTTACTCTCTAGGATTTCCAATTTCTCTCCCTAAATAAGATTGGCCATTATGTTTTACACTGAATTAGAAGTCAGAATCCCACCTATTTTAATTCCTCCTATTGTGACTTTGGATAAATCACCTGATTTCTCAGACCTTCAGTTCTTTACCTGGGAGAATGTTCAATACATCTTTCCTCTATTGCTCTTCTGACCAACATACCTATTGTTGGACTAGATAAAATTAAAATTGCTCCAGATAAAGAATTGAAGTGGGTGCTATGAAAACCCAAGTACTTGATATAAAAACTCCAATTCATACTTTACAGAATGTTTTCAATTATCACACACTGTTTCAATATAGTGCTTATATACTATGTAATTTTTTCTCTGGTCATTTCATTTCTGTGGTCTTCACTATTCTCATTTATAAAATGAGAGAAAGCTTGTGATGGAAAGATGTTCTCTAAAGTCACTTATCTTTCTAAATCCTATGAGGTTGCATCACTGCTACCTGAACAAGAAACTGGAATATGAGGTTGCAAGCTTAGCACCATCTCTTTCAATTCAACTTAACTTATACAAAGACAAAGTAGATTAGTTGAGTAATTTTAAAGGTATAAAAAGAACTCGTAAACTTTTACCCCTCCTAAAACCACATATTCAAATGGCTGCAGCCCCTCCAGGCATTGATATGCATGCATGTGTGTGTGTGTGTGTGTGTGTGTGTGTGTGTGTGTGTGTGTATTCTTGTTACATGTCACCTAGTATATAGCTACCTAGCTATCTCTTTAAGTGAAGAAGCTGCAAAACACTGGATGAAGTATATGAGTAGAGGAAGCTTCCTTGACAAGAGAATCTCGAATCCAATGGAATCATGTGTGGATAAAAATTAAAAAAAATAAGGATCAATGAGTACAAGTAAAAATAACAATAAAAATAACAATAAATGTGGTGGAGGAGAGAGAGAGGTTTAAATGCAGAGAGAAAACTTTTGTGTTTCTGGGTTTGGTGTTTCTCTTAAAGTCTATACCTGGATATTTGGAGTTAAATGTCAAATAGATCTCAGAAAAAATTCATAGGAAATAACTTATCTGTCACTTTGCTTTACTTTTGGGGGGCCCCTCCTTCTCTCTGATCTCACAGTTTCACAGTAACTCTTCAGTCGATACCCCATAAATTAAGAGTGATTAAATCTTACCTTTTCTAACACCACATGCTGCCTTGTATCCAACCTTTGTCTCTTGTCCATAGTCATTAAACTAGGGACAGAAACAAGATGATGGAGTAGAAAGATGGACCTACTCTAGCTTTCCTCCTAAAGCCCAGAAAATACCTGTAAAAATACTCTAAATAAATTCGAGAGCAGCAGAATGTACAAAACCTCAAAATGAATGAGATTTACAGTTCAAGACAGCCTGGAAGGCCGAGAGGAAAGGTTTATCATACCTGTTTGAAGCAGAGAGAAGTCCGGTCTTAGTCACATAGAATGAAGACGGGACAAGACTGGAGCAGGCTTTGGGTGCAAAATCTGGGGCAGCAGCTATAGATTCCAGATTCCTCAAATGACAAACATCAAAGATAACTTCAAAGGTCAGTAAGAAAACTCTTTCACCTGGGTGAGAAGGGAACGTGGTCTGGCCTTAAAATCATGTGGCAGAGGCAGGTGCTGAAGCAGCAGTGTCCATTTTAGCATGCCTCAACCTAAAGCCGATGGGGTTGATCTGAAGCATCTGATCTGAATCTCAGCCCTCAGTTGCAATCTCAGAGGAGAGGAGGAGCACTGGCTGGGGGAGCTGAAGGTGGTTGTGGACAGGAAATCCTGCTCCAAGATCCTGGGCAGAAAAGCTTGTGCTTGCTCCCAGACCAGAGTGCAGGCCAGGAGAAGAGTAAACTCCTCTCCCTTGATGGTGACACCTTGGAGGAACTGAGAACATACAGAAACCTAGCGTACACCCGCCACTTCTCAAAAGACTCAAAAGTCAAGTAATAGGCTGGAAAAATTCCCAAAAAAGGGAAAAAAATAACATCAAAATAGGTTATATTCGTGGTGAACAGTTATTTTCCTCCATCCTTTTGGATGAGGAAAAACAAAGGATACCATCATAGGATGACACCAAAGTCTAGGATTCTGCATCCAAAACCTCCAAAATTCAGTGGTGTTAGGAAGTGGAAGAGTTCAAAAAAATTTTGAAAATCAAGTAAGAGAGGTGGAGGAAAAACTGGGAAGAGAAATGAGAGTAATGCAAGAAAACCATGAAAAACAAACCAACAGCTGGCTAAAGGAGACCAAAAACTGCTGAAGAAAATAACACCATCAAAAACAGACTAAATCAAATGTCAAGAGAGGTCCAAAAAGCCAATGCAGAGAAAAATACTTTAAAAAGCAGAATTAGTCAAATGGAAAAGGAGGTTCAAAATCTCACTAAAGAAAATAGTTCTTTAAAAACTAGGATGTAGCAGATGGAAGCTAATGACATTATGAGAAACCAAGAAATTGCAAAACAGAACAAAAATAATGAAAAAACTGAATACAATGTGAAATATCTCATTGTAAAAACAATTGACCTGGAAAATAAATCCAGGAGAGACAATTTAAAAATTATGGGGCTACCTGAAAGCCATAATGAAAGAAAGAGACTATGCATCAACTTTCATGAAATTATCAAGGAAATTTGCCCTGATATTCTAGAAGCAGAGGTTAAAATAAATACTGATAGAGTCTACCAATCACCTCCTGAAAGGAATCTGAAAAGAAAACATCCTAGGAATATTGTAGCCAAATTCGAGAGTTCCCAGACCAAAGAAAAAATACTGTAAGCAGCTAGAAAAAAAATACTTCGAGAATTATGAAAATACAGTCAGGATAACACAAGATCTGTCAGCTGCTACAATAAGGAATAGAATGGATTTGAATATGATATTTTAGAAGCCAAAGGAACTAGGATTAAAAGCAAGAATCATCTACCCAGGAAAACTGAGTATAATACATCAGGGGGAAAAGTGGTCATGCAATGAAATAGAGGACTTTCAAGCATTCTTAATGAAAAGAACAGAACTGAATGGAAAATTTGACTTTGAAACGCAATAATCCAGAGAAGCATGAAAACTAAACAGGAAACAGAGATCAGGAGACTTTCTAAAGCTGAACTGTTTACATTCCTAAACGTAAAGATAATATTTGTAACTCGAGTCTTTTCTCAGTATTTGGATAGTGGGAGGGTTTATACACACAGACACACACACACACACACACACACACACACAAGACAGACAGAGAGCAGAGGGTGAGTTGAATAAGAAGGGATGACATCCAAAAAAATAAAATTAAGAGATGAGAGAGGAATATATTGGGAGGAGAAAAGGCAAAAAGGAATGGGGCAAATTATCTCTTATAAAACAGGCAAGAGAAGCAAGAAAAGAGGCATGAAGCATTTTCAGTGGAGGAGAAAATAGAAGCAGTGAGAGGGGAAAAGTGAAGCTTACTCTTCACATTTTACTTAAAGAGGAAATAACATGCACATGGAATTTGGTATGAAAATCTATCTTACACTACAGGAAAGTAGGGGAGAAGAGGACAAGTGGGGTGGGGGATGGTAGAAGGGAGGGCAAATGGGAGGAGGTAGTAATTAGAAGTAAACACTTTTGGGGAGGGACAAGGTCAAAAGAGAGAATAGAATAAATGAGGGGCAGGATAGGATAGGGGGAAATAAAGTTAGTCTTGCACAACATGTCTCTTATGGAAACCATTTGCAAAACTACACATATATAACCTATGTAGAATTACTTGGTTTCTTAGTGGGATTGGGTAGTGAGGGAGGAAGGAAGAGAAGCTGGAACTCAAAGTTTTAGGAATGAATGTTGAAAATTGTTTTGCATACAACTGGTAAATAAGAAATACAGGTAATGGGGTACAGGAATCTACCTTGTCCTACAAGAAAAGAGAGAAGGTGGGGATAAGGGCAAGGAGGGGTGTGAAAAAAGGGAGGGAATATTGAGGGATGAGGTAATCAGAATGCAATGTGTTATGTGGCAGGAGGAAGGGAGAAATGGGGAGAAAATTTGGAACTCAAAATTTTGTGGAAATGAATATTGAAAACTAAAAATAAATAAACATTCAAAAAACTTTTTCCAATGAAAGGGAAACCGGGGTGGTGAGTAGGAAAAAGTGAAGCTTACTCCCATCACATTTGACTTAAGGAGGGAATAACATGCACACTCAATTTGGTATGAGAATCTATCTTACACTACAGGAAAGTGGGGGAAGGAGGATATGTGGGGTGGGATGGATGATAGAAGAGAGGGCAAATGGGAGGAGGGAGTAATTAGAAGTCAATACTTTTGGGGAGGGACAAGGTCATGAAAGTAGAATAAATCGGAGGCAGGATAGGATGAAGGATAATATATGTCTTTCACAGCACGACAATTATCGAAGTCTTTTGCATGCCTGCACGTATGTAGCCTTTATTGAATTGCTTGCCTTCTTAGTGGCAATGGATGGGGAGGGAGGAAGAGAGAGAAATTGGAACTCAAAGTTGTAGGAATGACTGTTGGGAATTGTTTTTGCATGCAACGTGGAAATAAATACATGGTAATGGGATATAGAAATCTACCTTGCCCTAGAAGAATAGAGAGAAGATGAGGATAAGGAGAAGGAGGGGTGAGAGAGAAGGGAGGGAAGATTGGGGGAAGTGGTAATCAGACTGCATGATGCCTTGGGATGGGATGAGGGGAGAGATGGAGAGAAAATTTTCAACTCAAATCTTCTGGAAATTAATGTCAAAAACTAAAAATAAATAAATAAAATATAGTCACTAAGGTATCTTCTCCTTAAACCCTTATCATCTTTTACCTTCTTTACTGACATACCCTCCTAACTGGTCTGGGGTCAGCTAGATGGCTCATTTGTCCTTTATTGAGGAAGATTCATTTTCCTGAGTTTAAATTTGACCTCATATACTTATTAGCTGTATAACCTGAGCCATGTCCCTCCACTCTGTTTATCTCAATTTCCTCATCTGTGAAATTTGCAGGAGATGGAAATGCAAAACTACTCCAGGATCACTGCCAAGAAAATCCCGAAGTCACCAAGTGTTGGACATGATTCGAATGACAGAACAACAAGCAGTTAATGAGTCTGCCTTCAGTTTCTTCCCATTACATTCCAACCTCTTTCATTAACTTATAAATTGATATCCCTGTACTGCAAATGATGGTGACACTGCATGCACTGCCCTTACTCCAGAACTCCCAGTAGACTACAGAACCTCAAATATCTCTTGCCCTTAAGATACAATACAAAGTCCTTTTTAATCACGGAAAGACTTTCAAACTCTGTCTCCATCTTGCCTTTTCACGAGGATTGTTCATTACTTTCAGTCATTTGCTCTATAATTCAGTCACACTGGTCTGCTGACAAGCCTCATTCCGTCTACAGAATAACCAGTCAGGAAATCCTTTTTCTAACTCTTATGCTTTCCGCAGGCTCTTCCTGACTTCTGAAATGCATTCCTTCTTCAAATCATTTAACGATCTCTTATTTCCTTCAAAGCACAGTTTGAGTTACTCCTTCCAAGAAGTCTCTTCTGATACACCTACCTGCTGATGTACCTCCGTGTTGGAGATTATCTAAACTTCTATTTATCAATGTGTCTTTGTACTCCTGTGTTTCTTGTTTATTCCTTTGAATCATTCCCCCCCCCCGAAATAAACAGTAAAAGCAGAGATACATTACCCAATTTGTCTGGTCTATTCATTCAATAATCCAGTTCCCAACCCTGTAATATGAGAGATTTTCTTTAATATAAGGACTATTTCATATGCACCTTTTTACATTCAATGTCTATTAAAATTCCCCATATTTAACTTCACAATAAATATTTGATTGAATGAATGAAAGAATATTTTAAAGACAGTGTAGTAATGAATGACTTTGGGAAAGACAAAAATTCTATCCTAACTTTAATCCTTAGTGTTATGCACTTGACACTCAATAGCTGTGTAACCTTGGGCAAGTCACTTAACCCCAGCTGCCTCATCCTGGGTCAGTTCCAGTCATCCTGATGAATATCTGGTCACTGGATTCATATGACTCTGGAGGAGAAGTGAAGCTGGTGACCTGCACCTCCCTCACTCAAAACAAAGTCAAGTGCAAGTCATATCATTATTTCTCTGATCGCATGGTCTTCCTCGGCAACGAAGAAATGAATACACACATGCCACCCAGGCAAGTAATTTAATTTCTCTGTATCGTGAGATCCCACCTTAGGAAAATAGTGCTAAGTCGCTGTTAGAAGGCTTTCCAAGACTAGAATATATATTCTGATGAAATTGCTCAAAGATGAAATTTCAAATTTATCATACTCATTGTTCATTAATATATTGAGAATTCTGACTCTATCAATCACTAACAGTATGAACCTATGTCAAACATTCAATATTTCTTTACAAAATCGGTATAAGTGAATGATTATAAGAGATACAAAGTAATCCAAAGTAATTTTTAAAACTCATGAAGACTGACAATGAGGTGATTCAGAAGAAGCAGTGTGAAGGAGATTGTGTCTTATTCTGCGCTTTAAAGAATAACTCTCCCAGGGGCAGACGTGACAAAGAGTACCAACAGAACCGTAGAATCACACAATTTCAGAGGAGAAAAACACCAGCATCTCAATAGTGAAACCTGCATGTAATCCTCACTATTATGTACCTCACAAAGGAACATTTAGCCTCTGCATGCAGAACAATGAGTAGAACTTCTGTTCATCATCGTCCTTATCCTCGTCCTCCTTTGCATCCTCCTCTTCCTC
>JAQQSK010009751.1:0-12951 GCA_028658325.1 Potorous gilbertii | reverse complement strand
CACGACTATTATGGAAGTCATTTGCAAAACTACACAGATATGGCCTACATTGAATTGCCTGCCTCTCCAAAGGGAATGGGTGGGGAGGGAGGGATGGGGAAAAACTGGCACGTAAAGTTTTAGGATCAACTGTTGAGTATTGTTCTTGCTACTAGGAAATAAGAAATACCGGTAATGGGGAATAGAAAATTATCTAGCCCTACAGGACAAAAGAGAAGATGGGGTAAGGGAAGGGAGGGATGACAGAAGAGAGGGCAGATTGGTGATATGGGTAATTAGAATGTCCAGTGTATTGGGGAGGGGGGAGGGGACTAATGGGGAGAAAATTTTGGAACCCAAAATCTCGTGAAAATGATTGTAAAAAGTTAAATCAATTTATTAAAAAAAAAAAATCCTAGTTTCTCTGACTTCTGGAATATCATATTCCAATCCTTTTATCCCTAATATAGAAGCTGCTGGATCTTTTGTTATCCTGATTATATTTCCACAACACTCAAATTCTTTCTTTCTAGCTGCTTGCAATATTTTCTCCTTGACCTGGGAACTATGGAATTTGGCTACAATATTGCTAGAAGTTTTTCTTTTTGGATCTCTTTCAGGAGGCAATCAATTGATTCTTTCAATACTTTGGCTCTGGTTCTAGAATATCAGGGCAGTTTTCCTTGATAATTTCATTAATGATGATGTCTAGGCTCTTTTTCTGATCATGGATTTCAGGTAGTTCCATAATTTTTAAATTATCTCTCCTGGATCTATTTTCCAGGTCAGTTGTTTTTTCCAATGAGATATTTCACATTATCTTCTACTTTTTCATTGTATTGGTTTTGTTTTGTAATTTCTTGGCTTCTCATAAAGTCATTAGCGTCCATCTGTTCTAGTCTAACTTTTAAAGAACTATTTTCTTCAGTGAGCTTTTGAACCTCCTTTTCCATTTGGCTAATTCTACTTTTTAAAGCATTCTTGTTCTCATTGGCTTTTTTGGACCTCTTTTGCCAATTGAGTTAGCCTATTTTTAAATGCACTATTTTCTTCAACATTTTTGTAGGTCTCTTTTAGCAAGCTGTTGACTTGATTTTCATGATTTTCTTGCATCACTTCATTTCCCTTTGCAATTTTTCCTTCACCACCTTTACTTGATTTTCAAAATCCTTTTTGAGCTCTTCCATGGCCTGAGACCACTGCATATTTATTTTAGAGGTTTTGGATGCAGAAGCCTTGACTTCTTCTGATGGTATGCATTGTTCTTCCTCATCTGGAAGAATGGAAGAAAGATCTGTTCACCAAGAAAGTGACCTTCTATAGTCTTATTCTTTTCCTATTTGGGGGCATTTTTCCAGCCAGTTGCTTGACTTTTGAGTCCTTTGTCAAGAAGAAGTTATACTCTGGGGACCTGTAAGTTCTCAGTTCCTCCAAGGTAGCACCATCAAGGAAGAGGAGTTTACTCACCTCCTGGCCTGCACACTGGTCTGAGAGCAACCAAAAATTTTCTGCCCAGAATCTGCCAGTAGAATTCCCCCTCCACAACTGCCTTCAGCTCCACCACACCAGCACTCCTCTTCACTCCAAAGCCAGGTTCAGGGCTGAGATTCAAATCAGCTGCTCAATTCTCCCAGGGGCTTTAGGCTAAGGACTACTAAAATGAACCCTGCTGCTACAAAGGCTGCTGCTGTTGGGGTCAGACCATGTTCCCTTCTCCTGGGTGAAAGAGCTTTCTCACTCACCTTTGAAGCTGTCTTTGCTGTTTGTGGGTTGAGCAATCTGGGAACTGCTCCTGCTGGTGGCTCCCTGAAGACTATTCCAGGTCCTGCTCCTGCTGCACCTTGTGGTCTGGTGAGATAGAACTTTCCTGTCAGCCTTCTAGGCTGCTCTGGAGTGGGAATCTCTTTCACCCTGTTGTTTTGTGGCTTCTACTGCTCTAGAATTTATTTAGAGTGCACCTTTAATATACTTTTCAAGAAACATTTTCTACATGCAATATTTCCAGATCCTCCCAAATGCTGGTGTACTCTCTCCCAAATTGCCTTATATTTAACTGTTTATATGTATTTATTTGCTTTATATTTATTCTGTGTATATATTTGTATATGTATTTTTTCTTCCCTCCTTCAATAAAATGTGATTTCTTTTCAGTAAGGAGTGTTTCAATCTTTGTGCTTGTATCCCCAACACTTAGTACAGTTCCTATCAGTCCTTTTTAAAATATATATTTATTTTATTTTCAATTTATGAAATAAATATTTCTGTAACATAGTAGAATAAAAATATAATCACAATAAAACTGTAAATCTATTAGGTACAACTTGCTACTCCTTTCCAAATACTATGAAGTTATGTAAATTTATTTTCCTCCCCCCTCCCTGAGATTATCTAGAAGCTACCATTGACCAAAATATGTATGTGTACATGTAAAATCATTTTTTATAAACTTCTATTTATCTGGATGCCGTAGTTTGCTATTTTGATTGTTGGATATATTTTAAGAAAATACTTAACAGTATCCATTTGCATGTGGATTCTTATTTTAATAAAACTTTAAAAATGTTTATTTCTGAAGTGAATTAAAAATATCCCTTTTATAATGTCATTAGTACTACTAGTTAACTTTGTGTGCTCTAATTAGAAAGGAATCTAGGTCAAATGACCACATAAACTCTGAATTAGCAGAGTACTGAAGAAATGGATTTTACTATAGGTATAATTTTTCAAGATAACATGCTCCCCAAATGAGTTTATGAGCAATCTCACTCTTAAACCTGATTTTCCCCTCCAAATCTTCATACACTTATTTTATACCCCAAATCACTCTTAGGAACAGACCAGGTGTTAATATTTTTTTCTATCTAATTATATTACATGAGAAAGGTGATTCATTAAGGACCCTAACAGAAACTCAAAGTTGTGACTGTTTTATACCATTATTATTCCATAAGGGGTAATGATTGTTAGCAATTATTTTAATATTCTTATCTAGTAAAAATATTTAGTTAATCACCTAATAATAGGTATAACAATAAGCAATGTATTAATCCATTTTTTGTATAAGCCATATAGGAATACAGATTCTAATAGAAGGACCCTATATTATGCCTCCTTTAATGTTATGTTCATTACCAGCTATGGAGATTACTTGCATAACCACAAGAATGCTGACGCAGATATCTCTATCCTGTTTTGCTCACATTCCATGACCAACCCAAGCATGGGTGATGGCATGGTATGCAAAGTTCCCTCCACTACTACCCCAATACGTTCTTGAGCATATATATAGCTTGTGCCATCTCCTCTTTCCCAACCTAAGGATGAGCCCAACCATCTTGTGACCTCCTAGTCAGCAGAGATATTCCTTGTTTCATCCAACTTGTGACTCTGCTGACATATCATTTTTACTTATTTTAGCCTATGCATCATCATATGTCAACCAATGAAATTCTGTATTTTATATAGTTACTTTAGAATATTTAGGTAATAAAGCTGTATAATTAAACCATATAAAAATAAGTGCCTGGAGGGAGGGGACATCTCACAGATCTCTTCAATAAAATGCTTTGACTTGGAGCTCTGACTCAATTTCTCTTTTAGTCATTAGAATTGATTTTTATACCCACAACCAATGCTGGTAATTCTCTACATGATTTCTCACTTTACTTGAGATTTTCTTAAAGGACTAAAAATAAGTACTCAGGGGTAAAACTGTCTGATTTGTCAATAATATTTTCATCAAGGTAACTGATTTACTTCATTTGACTTCCTATTTACAGTGCTGAGGAATGGTTAATAAATACTTAATACCTCATTTACTAGTCAGAAATGAGCAGTTAAGTAGATTGCCCTGGCAAGTAGATCCCCCTTCACTGATAAATTCATTACCTGGGTGTGGTGATACGTTAGGGGAATAAGTCAGTATTTTTATGGTCAAAATAAATTCTTCTCCTCCAGGTGTTTCACAAAATTTGCACTTTGGAATATCAGTGGAGGCTAAAGAATCAAAATTATCTTTAATGTTTCACGGATTATCCCAGAAACATGATTCTTTATAGATCAGAAAGAAATGGTTATAAATCTAATAAACAACATGAAATCTGTAATGATAGAAATGTTCTCCCTTGATCAACTCTTGAAAATAATATATTGATTTTTGATGCAACTGACCACATAGACCTGCTGGGTGGAAATTATTATTCTGCCACTAGGAATCCTGGCCACCTGAGCAAGAATTTGAAAGAGGAGGGGAGGAACGAAATGATTATTAAAACACCTATTGTGTACCAGGCACTGTGCTAAGTACTTTACAAATATCTTATCTGAACCTCAAAACAATGTTAAGGAATCTTTTATTATTTTCCCACTTTGTAGTTGAAGAAACTGAGGCAGAATGAAGTGATTTGCCCAGAAAAGCACAATATGAGGTGTCTATAGCCAGATTTGAACTCAAATATTCCTGATTCCATACTCAGTATCCTATCCACTGTGCCACCTACGTATCCATAGCTAGCAAATAGTAAAAAAGGTCCTAAAGTCACCTAAAATAATCAGAACTTTGTTAAAGTTATTAAGAATACCTCATGGTAACATAAAGTTCCATTTGTTTTGGAGTTCTCCTTCAAAGAAGAATTTCCTCAATCTATTGTGAATTGCATGCAGTGCATATTTCATGAGCAGATGTAGGCTGAATTATTTAGACCCTGGGTTTGTTTTATGAGTTGGCCATGCACTTGTTGCTGTTTCACATGTGAGAAGCCCTGGTGGCAGATAATAGCTGTTCACAGATAAAAGTTATTCAGAGCAGCAAAGATTGCAAATTGCAAATCAATTGCAAATTGAGTTCCATGCACTGAAACTCAAAAGAACACTTTCCTGTCCATGAGACTGAATCAAATTGCATGACAGACCTCACTACACACACTTTATTGTTTTGGGACACCCACTCTTGAGACTGCTTACTTGACCCTTGATGACGAATCCTGATGATCCCTAGAATCAGGGGTTTGCTGGAGCTGACTCTAACTGGCTAAAGGTGATTAATAAATTTTCACCATGGGCTTTTACACCTTAGAAATCAGGAAATGCTACATATCAAGGGTCTTGATTTTGCCCATTGTCTAGATGTAATAAACTACTAAGAACACTAAACTTAAAAGTGTATCCTTTTCTTTCATCTGGAGAGTGTGATTGATAAACATTTACCAACATATACTGGGTCTATGGACAACGCTTGAGCTCAGTAGTAATGCAGTAGAAATTTCAGGAAACAAAATCATAATCAGACTCAAGTCCTAGGGACTATAGGATGATACCAATACTAATACTGATGATGACAATGAGGATGATGATGGTGATGATGATATAATAACAATAACTGGAATGAAGATCATGCTCTAAGGTTTGTAAAGTTCCACACATCCATCATCTCATTCGAACCTCATTAGGAATCTGTTACCAATATATTGCCATCACATTCCAGGAATACTTTCTGACTTTGGTCTCCTTTTTGTTTTGTGTTTGAGTCATTAAGTGTTAATACTTCAACATTTCAAGGACACTTAAATTCCATAACAGGAGCACTCCCTCCTCCAGGACCATCCCTTTACAACTCAGTAGACCATCTTCAAAAATTTATATGACCAAAATACTCACTAGTCTGCAGCCAACTTGGCAAAATGCCTCTCTAATGTGTATTTTAACTTGTCTTCAAATGGGAAGCACCAAATGATCAGCTTGAAAAAGCTATAACTTGGGCAGTGATCACAGCCTAGCCCACGTTTCTCTGCTGGAAAATCATCATGTTTGTCCAGTTGGCCTACTCTTCCCCACGGACTCTTTCGCTTTCCCTTGTCAGAGAATCCACACATGTTCTTTGTTTAGTATCCCCAAAGGATCTTAGGGAACAAGGAAATTTCAAAGAAAACTAAAATGCTAGAAATGCAAGATAGACTAGTAAGAGTTTGCAACAAGTCGGGAATCCACTAGGAAAAAGCAAGAGGCAGGAGGTGGTGTCAGAAGTAAAAGGTGAATCTAAACTAAATATTCACAATAAGGTCTCATAAGTGACTAGGAGGTACAATGTAGATTCCCTGTAAAAGACAACACAATGTCCAGCACATAGAAGGTGTTTCATAAATGACTATTAATTAAATGATTAAGTTTTCAGTCTGTAAGAATTCGTAGGCACAGCAGAGCTAAGATGATGGAATGAGAGCAAGTACTCACTTAAACTCTAAGATAAACTCCTTCAGATACCTCTAAAAAGAGAATCTGAATAAATTTTAGAGAGGCAGAATGTAATAGGAGACAGAGTGTGGTAGATTTCCAACCCAGGACATCCTGGAAGGTCAATGGGAAAGATCTGTTACGACATGTTGGAGGAGCACACAACACACAGGTAGTACCAACACAGACCCTGCCACAGCAAAGCCTAGCAAGAAGTCCCAGGCAGTCAGAACCAGCAGTGGCACTGCAGATTCTCAAACATATCAACCCTATATGGGCATCCAGTGGAACTGAGCAAGAGAGGAGCGCAGTACCCCAAGTAATGGCAACAACTGCTCCTGAGACTATCAGTCCACAGATTAAATGTCAGTAAGTCACCTACTTGAACATCCAGGAGCCAAGATGGCACAGTGATCTGTAAATTCTCTACCCCTCTCCTTATTGACCTTGAAAAGCCCAGAGAATATTTCCCCAGGAAAATCCTGGAACAGAGGAATCTCTCAAAGGGGTAAACAGTCCATGAGTCCTAGCCCATGAGGCTAGGAAAATCACAAAGAGGGGTTTCCTATTGCTGTGGCTGAAGGGGATCAGTGTATGACCAGAGCTATCCCAGAAAGCCCCACCTCAGCAAACCCGGAGGAGATCCTGAGTCCTAGGGGTGTGGAGCCCATAATCATCTACACCAGGGCCCCAGGCATGCCTCAGCACAGCCAGGGGAATTGGGAAGACACTAGGACAGATGGGATTCACCAACCTCTGAGCTTGTCTATGCTCTAGCTCAGGAGAGAAGACTTCCTGTGGCCAGACCACCTCTCCTGACCACAATTACCAAGCACTTTTCCCACAAATAAAGTCATATCTAAGTAAGTGGAAAAGCATCAGTTGCTCATGGATAGGCCAAGTTAATATAATAAAAATGACAATTCTACCTAAATTAATTTACTTATTTAGTATCATACCAATTAAACTACCAGAAAATTATTTTCTATAGATAGAAAAAATGGTATCAAAATCTATCTGGAAGAAAAAAAGGTCCAGAATATCAAGGGAACTAATGAAAAGAAATTCTAGGGAAGGTAGCCTAGCCCTACCAGATCTCAAATTGTATTATAAAGCAGCAATCATCAAAACCATTTGGTACTGACTAAGAAATAGAGGGGTAGAGCAGTGGAATGGATTAGGTACTCAAGATACAACAGTCAATGAATATAGTAATTTATTGTTTGACAAACCCAAGGACCTCAGTTTCTGGTCTAAGAACTCACTGACAAAAAATGCTTAGAAAACTGGATAACAGTGTGGCAGAAACTGGGCATAGACCAATGCCTGACATTATACTCAAGAATAAAGTACAAATAGACAAATGATCTAGGTATAAAAGTTGACATTTAAACAAATTAGAGGAGCAAGGAATAGTGTATTTGTCAAATTTATGGAGAATGAATCAATTTTTGACCAAACAAGAGATATAGAACAATATGAAGTGCAAAATGGATAATTTTGATCATATTAAATTGAAAAGTTTTTTGTACAAACAAACCCAATGCACCTAAGATTAGGAGGGAAACAGAAAACTGGGAAAGAATTTTTGCAACTAGTATCTGTGATAAAGGTTTCATTTATAAAATATACAGAGAACTGAGTCAAATGTACAAGAATATGCCATTCCTCAATTGATACATGGCAAATGATATGAACAGGCAGTTTTCAGAGGAAGAAACTAAAGTTTATCTATGGTCATGAAAAAAAATTCTAAATCATTGATTAGAGAGATGCAAATCAAAAGAACTCTGAGGTACCACATCACACCTATCAGATTGGCCACCATGACAATACAGGAAGATGATAAATGTTGGAGATGATGTGGGGGAATTGGAACACTAATTCATTGTTGGTGGAGCTGTGAGCTAATCCAGCCATTCTGGATTGCAATTTGGAACTGAGCCAAAGGTAGACCCAAAGGTCTACAAAAATGTACATATCCTTTGACCCAGCAATATTGCTTCTAGGACTGTATCCCAAAGAGATCATAACAAGGGGAAAGGGTCTAATATGTACAAAAATATTTATAGCAGCACTCTTTGTGGTGTCCAGGAACTGGAAATTGAGGAGATGCCCATCAACTGTGGAATGGCTGAACAAGCCACTGTGGTATATGAATGTAATGGAATACTACGGTGGTATTAGAAATGATGAACAGGAAGACTTCACAGAGGCCTGGAAGTACTTATATGAATTCATGCTGAGTGAAAGGAGCAGAGCCAGGAGAACTTTGTACATAGCAATAATCACAGTTGTGCCAGGAATTTTTCTGGTAGACTTGGCCCTTCACAGCAATGTAAGGACCTAAAAACTTCCTAATGGACTTGAGACAAAATGCCATCCACATCCAGAGAAAGAATGATGGGATTGGATTGCAGAATGAAGCAGACTATTTTCTCTTTTGCTTTGTTTTAGTTTGTTTTTTTTTTCATGGTTTCTCCCATTCATTTTAATTTTTCAATGCAACATGACTAAAGTGAAAATGCATTTAGTAAGAATGTATGTGTAGAACTCATATAAGACTGCATGCCATCTCAGGGAAAGAGGAGTAAGAAAGGGGGAGAAAATCTAAAATTTATGGAAGCGACTGTAGAAAACTGTAAACAAATAATTAATAAAAAAGTGAGAAGCAAAAATAGAATTCATAGGCACATCTTGAGGATATATACTTGGTGTGCCTGGGTGCAACCTATTGTGCCAATGACCTTCTCTTTGTGGTGAATGCCAATAGCCAGGAGAACATCTCTGTCTTCATAGACACTCAGCATCTTCAAAGATGCATGTCTTCATAGACACATCCTGTTTTCCAAATTTGGTGATTTAACTAAAGATATCAATTATTTAATGTGATGATATAAAGTTTCTGGTTGTTTTGATCTTCTAAAAGTAAGGACGAGTTGTCTAAAATGGCTATGTTTTGAAATCAGTAAGTATCGTGGATCCAGAACCCACAAAGAGACCCTAGGAGTATCTGAAGACTCTGCTGCTCTTCCTGTGGCTTCCTACATCTGTTCCCCTCTCACTTCAAATATGAGACTTTAATAAAGTTCTGGTGCTAGAGGAAGAAGGAGTTCTCTCTAATCACTCCATCATCACATAGCCTTGAACCTATCTATGAGTTGCTAATAGACTTCTGTGTCACTGCTTTGATTTTAGCACTTGAGCTTGGTGAAGTCTAGTGTCCAATAAGGTCAGAAAAGCTGACCATCCCCTTCTCCTCTCCCTTAGAAGGCCCAAATCCTCTTGTCTTTGGCCAAGTCAGGGGGTTTTCATAATTCAACACATAATTTGAGGTCCAGGAGATCTATTTGATATGGGGAAGGCAAAAAACAAAAGTTAAATTTTAAAAGATACCAACTCTTTTTTACATATCCTCATATTCCACCACTGGCTCTTGATGACAACATACAGTACTGGAGGAATTGGATACAGTTTGAAATCTTTATTTTTAGCTAAGAAGAAAAAGTTTGTGTTATCAACACCACAGAACATTAACAATAGAAAGTTATTCTGTGTTTTAGGATAGCCAGTGTACTGATACATGTTTGACGATGAGCTCTATGTGGGAGAATATATATGTGCAACACATTTTTAAATTTAATCTGCATTGTTAACATTTTCTCCATCATTTTCCATCTAGACAATTGATCAAATGATAAAACCAAACCCTGATTTATAGGAATTATTTATTTCTGAAGTTCAAGTGAAAATTTCACAATCTACTCTCTCAGGCTGATAGGATCTATCTCCAGTACATCAGAGGAAGTGCTTTGATTAAAAAAAAGGCATTGTAAATTTTTTTTAATTAATGTTTATTGTTGTTCATTTGTTTTCATTTTTGCCCAATTTTGGGGTTCCATTTTTTTCAGGTTTTGTTATCGGATAAAGACACTGGAAAGCTTTGCTATTTCCTTCCCCAGTTCATTTTACAGATGAGAAAACTGAGACAAACAAGGCTAAGGGATTTGCCCAGGGTCATATACCTGCTAAGGATCTGAGGCTAGATCTGAACTCATGAAGATGAATCTTCCTAAAACCAGGTTCTATATTCTTTCCGCTGATCCACCTAACTGCCAAATTAAGTCTGGTCATTATTTTAACGAATAAGACTAGTTAAATTTTAGTTTCTTGAATTTAAGAAATAAAACAGCATTTTATAAATTAATAGTCAGAACATGTTCACCTTTTTTTAAAGTAATAAAATTCTCTGAATAAACATTTTAATGAAATGGACTGTTCATATCTATAGAAGCATTTACATTGGGTAAGATAGGAGGAGGCAAGCTAGACAGAAGTGATAGGTTCAATTGTTTTATTCTCAAGACCTCTTAAAACTAAGGAAGGCCACAAGCTAGCTATTTTATTCTGATTCATTGAAACCTTTATCAACTAGAGAGTCCCTTTCCCCCCTCTTCCCACACCTTCATTAACCCCAAGGAAATCTATACTCTGATAGATTTAATTAAAATTCTGTTAAGGTAGAAAGTCCTTTGTATTACTAATACTTTCCTTTATTTCAATGAAATTTAGAGGAGTTTACTGGGACATAGTCCAGGTATTTCCACTTGAGCTATTGCCAAGGTTGGTGCAGTAACTGATCTGGGGATTCAGTTGACAGCTCTTTATAGCCGTCAGCCCTAGACACTTTCACCAAGTGTTTTAGGAAATGTTACAGGCAAATGCATCTCAATCCACAAAACAAACAAAACTTTTTTATAAAAAGACATGCATTTAATGAATGGTAGGAAAAAAGGGACTATAGGAGGAAAATGCTAGTTCAAAACAAACATATAAATCGAGTAAAAATGACTTCTTCAAATTAAGGATATGATGTTTAAAAATAGTGCCAGATATAGAAGTACAAAAGCATTCCTGCAAATGAAACTAGATTACTTTTTCTGGTTCCAGCTGCTTCTCTAGCTGTAAGCAAAGAAAATCAACATTCTGAGAAAGAGAGCTCCTACTTTGGCATGGAACCAGAGAAAGAAGAGGAAGAACTATATCCAGACACTCCTCTGCCCTCCAGATAAAAGAAGACATCAATAATAAATAAAAAAAAATATAGATGGGAGGAGCCAAGATGGCAGAGTAGAAAGATACACATATGCTAGCTCTAAACCCAAAGCCAAAATATCTGTAAAGAAGAACTCCTAACAAATTCTGGAACAGCAGAATCCACAGAACAATAGAGTGGAGGAGATTTCTGTTCCAGAGAGACTGGAAAAACCATCACCAAAGGTCCATTGCACAAGGAATTGGAGCAGAGCACAGCCCTGCCCTGGCTGTGTGGCCCTGAGAGGAGCAGAACTGAGCAGCCTTCAGGGACAGAATCTCCAGCAGGCACACAGTTAACTCCACCCACAAGCCCACAGGTCAGTGAGAGAGACTGTTTGGTGGGCTGAGAGGGGAGCGGGATGTCTCCATAACTCAGGCCACTCAGGAGGCAGCAGCAGATAGGGGCTCCCAAAGCAAGCAGGGGCTTGGATCCATTGCTGAAGGTCTCCACATAAACCCCCTGAGGAAACTGAGCCCTATGAGGCAGCCCTGCCACTACCTGAGCATCTGAATTTAATCTTACACGGAATAGCAGTCCCGCTCCTGTTGAAAGCCCTGAGGCAGGGGAGAAGCATTTGAATCTCAGACCCCAAGCACTAGCTGGGTAGATCTGGAGGTGAGGTAGGTGTGGAAAGGACTCTCAGAAGTCAAATAACTGGCTGGGAAAATGCCCAGAAAAGGGAAAAAAAATAAAACCATAAAAGGTTACTTTCTTGGTGACCAGATGTTTCCTACTTTCCTTTCTGATGAGGAAGAACAATGCTTACCATCAGATAAAGACATAGCATAAAGACTCTGTATCTCAAACATCCGAAATAAATATTCAATGGGCTCAGGCCATGAAAGAGCTCAAAAAGGATTTTGAAAATCAAGTTAGACAGGTGGGGGAAAAACTGGGAAGAGAAATGAGAGAGATGCAAGAAAAGCATGAAAATGTGTCAATACCTTGCTAAAGGAGACCCAAAAAAATGCTGAAGAAAATAACACCTTGAAAAATAGGCTAACACAATTGGCAAAAGAAGTTCAAAAAGCCAATGAGGAAAAGGCTAACTCAATTGGCAAAAGAAGTTCAAAAATCCAATGAGGAAAAGAATGCTTTAAAAAAGCAATATTAGCCATATTAAAAAAGGAGGTTTAAAAGCTCACTGAAGAAAATAGTTCTCTCAAAATTAGAATGGAACAGATGGAGGCTAATGACTTTCTGAGAAACCAAAAAATCACAAAACAAAACAAAAAGAATGAAAAAAATGGAAGAGAATATCTCATTGGAAAAACAACTGACCTGGAAAATAGATCCAGGAGAGACAATTTAAAAATTATGGGACTACCTGAAAGCCATGATCAAAAAAAGAGCCTAGACATCATCTTTCATGAAATTATCAAGGAAAACTGACCTGATATTCTAGAACCAGAGGGCAAAATAAGTATTCAAGAAATCCACCAATCACTGTGTGAAAGAGAACCAAAAAGAGAAACTCCTAGGAACATTGTGGCCAAATGCCAGAGTTCCCTGGTCAAGGAGAAAATATTGCAAGCAACTAGAAAGAAACAATTCCAGTATTGTGGAAATACAATCAGGATAACACAAGACTTAGCAGCTTCTACATTAAGGGATCGAAAGGCACGGAATACGATATTCCAGAAGTC
>JAQQSK010009750.1:0-12951 GCA_028658325.1 Potorous gilbertii | reverse complement strand
ACCACCAAGCTATGTATTAATTGCTACTATATGTCAAACACTATGTTAAGCACTGGAATTTTTTTTAAAGAATACTTGTTCTTAAATAACTTACTAATATAAGTTATTTTTGAAAAATACTTTTTAAAAAATTTAAAACATTGGGGAATTTTTATGCACATAAGTAAATATATGTACATATATACACACATATGTTCACACATTATACATACACACACAGACACTGTGTCTATACTTGTATAGACACAGCAATTGCAAGAATTTGAAGGTCCTAATACCTGAGAGGAGCAGGAAAGATCTCGTGTAGCAAGGTGTACCTGAGCTGTGTGTTGAAGTTAGCTAAGGATTCCCTAAAGTACAGGTGATAAAGGAACACAATCCATACATGGTCAAAGGCATGGAAGTAAGAGATGGTATGTCTTGTGTGGGAAGCAGCTAACATGACAGTGGATTGGAACAGATAGTTCAGGAATAAGAAAAGTAAGCAATAAGATTAAAAAGGAAATTTGGAGCTAGATTACAGAGGGTTTTAAAAGTCAGGCTGGGTATGTGTTTAATTCTAGTGGCAGTAGAGATTCATTGCAAATCCCTGAAGATTTTTTTTTGTGGGGGAGATACAGTGTGGAGAGAGGGGTGATATACTTAGGGTTGTGTTTCAGGATTATCAATTTTGTGGCTGTGTGAAGAATGAATTAGAAAGTAAGAAACACAGTGGAGAGACCAGTTAGGAGGCTATTGCAATTTCACTAGGGTCAAGGCTGTGTATGGGGAGAGAACAAGACAGATGAGAATCATCACAGAAGTAAGACTGCAGCAACTCACTGGTTATGGGGTTGAGAGAGAGGGAAAAATCAAGGATGTGAATTTAAGGAACTTGATGGATGGTGAAAAGTTGTTTAGAAACAGGTAAGTTAAGGGGAATGAATTTTGGAGGGAATATGAGTTTCATTTTGGGCAGATTAAGGTTTGCAATGTAAATGGGGCATCCAGGTAGAGATATTTGTCAAGAAGTTGATGATTTAGGGCTAAAGTTAAGAATAAGTATTAGGTCTGAATCTATAATTGTAGAAGAAGGAGGAGGAGGAAAAGAAAGAGGATGAAAAGAAGAGAAGAAGGGGGAGGAGAGGAGAAGAGAAGAAAGAAGAAAAGGAGATGAAGGAGGAAGAGAAGGAGAAGGGCTGAGCATGAAAACAAGGACAAGGAGGAGGAGGAGAACAAAAACAAGAAGGACAAGAAATAGTAACAGTGGTGATAGCAGCCATAATAATTGCCATATAACTGCTAGTTATTGTCATTAATAATGAATTGTTAATAATGAAGGATTA
The DNA here is from genome assembly GCA_028658325.1 of Potorous gilbertii. NCBI lineage: Eukaryota > Metazoa > Chordata > Mammalia > Diprotodontia > Potoroidae > Potorous > Potorous gilbertii. The sequence continues at coordinate 11,626 of JAQQSK010009750.1, read as the reverse complement.
AATTTACATTGCACTTTAAACTTTGCAAAGTGATTTGTATATGTTTCCTCATTTAATCCTCATAACTCTAGAATGTAAATCATATTTTTACCTTAATTTTACATATGGAGAAAATAAAGCTCAGAGAACATTAGTGACTTGCCCACACTGCTAGTAAGTCTCTGAGGCAGGTTTCAAATTCAGGTCTTCTTGGCTCTGAGTTATTTGCATAAATTAACAATTGAACTCATGTGAGTGGAGAGAAAAGCGGAAAAAGGTTTAAGACTTTCATTCTAGATAAAGACAACATACTCATAGATGAAAATAGGATATATACAGAATGACTGTACAGTGATCTGAGGGCGAGATAGTAATAACTGGGGTGATCAAGGAAGGAAATGCAGAAGAACAGAGAGGTTTAGATGTCGAGAATGTGTTAGGTGGAATAACGTGTGTGTGTGTGTTCGTCCTTCATTGCCGAAGAAGACCATGCCATTGGAGAACCGATGACATAACTTGCACTTGACTTTGTTTTGAGTGAGGGAGGTCACCAGCCTCACTTCTCCTCCTGATCCATCTGGATCCAGCGACCAGATATTCATTAGGATGACTGGAGATGACCCAGGATGAGGTAGTTGGGGTTAGATAACTTGCCCAAGGTCACACAGCTAGTGAGTGTCAAGTGTCTGGGGTGAGATTTGAACTCAGGTCCTCCTGACTCCTGCACTGGTGCTCTATCTACTACACTACCTAGCTGCCCCAGAATAATGTGTAATAAACTGGGAGACAAGTTGGAATCAAGTTATAAAGGTTCAAAAGCCGAGAAGAAGAGTTTATAGTTTGTTCTAAAGGTAATGAGGAGCCACTGAAAATTGTTGAGCAGGTGTCCATCTTTATGGATTTAGTCCATTAAACACTCATGTGGATATAATGAAATATTACTAGGTTATTAAAAAATGGATATAAGAAATTCAGAAGAGTGGTTGAAGATTTGTATCAATTGATAGAGGACAAACAAAGCAGAACCAGGAGAACAATATACTACAATAATATAAAGTTTCCTTCCCCTTAAATGCAATGATCAATTTTGTTCCCAGAGAACAGACAATGAAGCACACTTTCTTCTTGGTAAGGAGATGATAGATTACAGGTACACAATGTTATATGTGACATCACTATGTCAGTTTGTTATACTTAACTTTTTCTATGTTTATAATAGAGAATTTATCATGAGAGAGTTCATTTTACTAAAAATTTGTTACAAGGAAGATTTCCATGAGGGGTGGGGGTAGGGATAGGGTGGCTATATATAACTTGTGGGGTGGACATGGTGGTGCATACCTATAGTAACTGCTTCTAGGGAAGACGACCTTGATGGATGGCTTGTCTTTAGGAGTTTTTTAGCTATGGTAGGTAGCCAATCAGGAGTGGTTATGTGATTTGCCCAGGGGCCTACAGTTAGGAAGTAACAGAGGCTGAATTGGTATTAAGGTCTTCTTGACATGAGTCCTAGTGCTCTATCCACTATGCTCCTTCTTACTTTGGAAAAGCCTTGGAGGAAGACTGGATAATATACAGATAGATATTCTATAACTGGTTCTAGTCTGCCTAGTACATTTTGAAGAGACTTTTTGATTGGTTGGATAGCTAGAACTGTGGTGGATTCAAAAAAGCATTAATTTGAAAGGTTAGTCTCTTGTTAAGGGCTGTTTCTGAGTTTATGAGCCCTGGAGAAGGAGGAAAACTTCTGAGGACTGGAGCTTTGGTCTGTCTCTCACTCAGAGTTGCTACGAAACTAAGAGCTCGTGACTGTTCTTGATTCTATCTCTAGTGTGTCTGTGGCATGTTCAGGGAAGAACTAGGACTAGCAGGAGAATTTAATGAGTCCTTTTCAGGGCTGCTCATTCACCTTTGGTATCCATTTTCACCCAATTTTTACCCATGACTTCAAGAAGCTGTCTCATACTCAATGGCCACGCCCTGGTAAACCGTCTTGGCAGATAGGCTTAAATCCACTTTCAAAAGACAAGGTAAAAAAAAAAAACAGATTTTTTTTTTTCTTGAATAATCTCATCAAAAATTTTTTCTTTGCTGTGTGTGAGGCATTTATCAAGTGCTTACTGTGGGCTAAACTAGATTGAGGGCCTCAAATCTGTTGGTGAATTAGAGGAATGTCTACCCCAAGCATGTAATGACTTTCACTAGCGGGATGGGCCTATGAGAACAGTTTGTTCCAACTGGCACAAAAGCTGCTTAAACAGACTCTACTGAGCGATTAAAGCTTGATCAGGCATCAAAAATACCAAGGTCATCCATTGCGTCCTGGGGCCATTGACAGTTGTCTTGATTTTTGAACACTCACTGAATTTTAGTGATTCAGGAAGAGAGAGGGAGGCTGATGGCTCTGCCTCACTTAAGTTCACCTCGAGCAAGTCAAGATATCACCTGTGGTTCTCTTCAAAAGTGAAGAACAAGTAACCACAACAGTGTGTTCAGTCTTTCCTGCTTTTAGGTGAATAAGACTAGAAATGGCCATGACCTTGGGAGTTTTAAAAGGTCAGGAGGGGGAGTCATCAACAGAGAGAAGAGGAGTGCATAAGGAGGGCTGACGGCTAAACAGTCCAGCATGGAGACCCCAACATACCTGAGACAAGGATTCGCCCAGCAGCAATGCTGAATTTGGATGTGAATTTGGTGGGACTAGTATTAGTAGAAAATGAATTAAATTTGAGCCCACTCTCTCCAGAGACTGAAGTGATAGAGAGGAGAGTATGCACCCTAAGTACTGGGGCAAAATGTGGGTACTTCCATTTTTGCTATAGCTAAATACTCTTTTGTAAAATATAAATCATGCTACTTGGTTAAATGGAACTCAAGGGTTAATTACTGCCAGTTAACAATAGAGGGAAAACATCTAAATGAGGATTCTAGCCAATAGTATTAGAGAATAGATATCCTCACCCTCCCATGATATATATCCCTAGATAGAATCTTGAAGGGGGAGAGGGAGCTGGTGGAGTGAAGCCAGAGTGGTTTTACATTTAAAAAACCCAGAAAAAGTGTGTGTCTGGCTAATCACCAAAGTCTCCGGCAGCTAGAAGAACAACTCACAAATTCAGGAAAATTCTTAAGCTTATACTTTAGTTATAAAAGCTAATTATTTGTTTGGTTAAGAACATTTGCTTCTATTATGGGTCATCTTTGGCCTTTAATAAGTGAGAAGCTATTTATAGCTCACAAGTATTCCATTTCATACTAGAAAGCTAACGCTTTTATATGGAGACCCTCTGATCCAAATGTAAGTATTTAGTTAAATTAACAACTATCCCAGTTGAAATGTAAACAAAACTTGTTAATTATTCTATCCCCTCTAGAGACACTAGCTAATATACATACACATAGCACATATACTGAACATAACTGCATGTTTATGACAATGACACATTCATCATGCATGAAGTTACATTGGTTTATAATAATATCATGGTTTTCTTCTGCTCAATGGAATTCAACATGAGGATGATGTATTTATTATAGCTGTTTCATGTTGATGAAGCGTCATTTCTTAGAAACAGCAGGAGAGGTTTGCTGAGGGGAACAGGCAATGGTACTTGAGAGATAGCCCATCAGAAGTTGAACTGTGCCCTAAACTTTCTGAGAAGCCCCTGACATACTTCTATTATCCTTTTTGTGGAAGTGTCTTCTTAAGAAAAAAAAAACAACTATCAATGATGGAGAACTGAATAGTGATTTTCTTTTTTCAAGCAGGCACCAACTCGTAGTTTTCATATGACTAAGATGTATTTTCCTGGATAACTGGAACCAACTTTCAGTTTCTCTGAGGCAAAGATAAAAGGCGACCATATTAGTCTTGATGCCTTATAATATGGGCATTGCCTAATTATTTATTAATGTCAAGTTGTAATATGTTGGTGGAGGATGGGAAGCTAGAGCTGCAATGGTGACAGATGTTCTAAGAGATCAGTTTGGATGATGGGAAGGCTGGCCAAATCTGTCGAAAGGGGTGTTTTTTAAAAAAACAAACTGACTTCAAAGAAATGAATCGTGGCATCTGTAACATCTACAGAGCTGCGCCAGCAGAGGCAAAGGCAAGTGAAGCTGGGTCTGTAGCCGAGCACTGCAAGTCATGCGATTATGGGGAGCTTGCAGTCGCAGTGACTGGAACAACATATGGTCTGCAGCAAACCATCCAGGACATTTTAAAAGAGCTCCTACAGAGTTTCAAACTTTGATTTTACAGAGTTGTGGGAAGAGAAACAGGATGCATTCAAGATCTCATGTGTTTCAGCTCATGGGCTTGTGTTGTCAGTCCCAAGGAAGGGCCCCACTCTAGTGGGGTGTGTGAGGGGTTCTCCAGGATTGTCGCGTTCAGATGGCAAGGCATTGCCATGTGTTCTCAAGGTTTTGAGGGGTTGGGGACTGGGTCTGGGCAAGAGGAACATATGACACTGGAGAGAGTCCCAGATAGTACAAAGCAAAACAAGCGCATCTTGCAAATATGAGAAAATCAAACTTGTGTTTTCGTTTTTTCCTTAGTGAAATGGAATCAAGTGATGTTCTTCAATGACTTGATATTTCCTAGGCCTCTTCAAACTATATGACAGCCAAAAACAAGGAGTTATGGGAAGAAAAGAAGACATTTGTCACACCCTATTGATATTAATGAAATTTTATAGATCAATACCTTATTTGGGACTTTTAAAAACTATCTTCATTTTCTCCACTCCAACTCTTTCCCTACTTGGTATTATCTTTCAGAGCCTGGTTACTCTGAAGCCAAATGACATAAGTCTGTGTTCCTACCTTTTCTTCAGCTTTCTTTTTTCTTCTTCTTCATTTTAATACACTTTATTGATGCTTTTTGTATTTACAGTTAGCATTTCAAACTCTCCCCCACTAAATACGACCTTCCCTTTGGACAAAGAAAACAAATCTACCAAAAGCAACATACGATGACATCTGACAATATATACAACAGACTGTCCTTGTGGACCTCCGCCTCTCTGCCATGAGGGAAAATCTATTTCATCACCTTTTTGTTGTACACCTTCCCACTTTCAACGTTTATTCTCTGAAGGTAAAGCATTGTCTGATAACAGGCCTTCTGTAAAGGCATTCTGAATGTCTCCTCCTCAGCCTCACCCTCCGACTGGTACCCTTGCTTTCAGTCCTCTTTTGGCTAGTTTCTTTTTGTTTTTTGTTTTTTTTTTTTTAGAAATCTTACTGAGTTTTCTTTTCCTTTTCAAATTAAAAAAATTATTTACAAAGTTTGAAAACTTTCCCAACATAAAACATAATTAGGAACAGGATCCAAATAGCACGTGGTACATGCTAATTAAGAAAGGGAAAACAGGAATGGAGAAGCCTAGAAAGAAGTCTTCAGTTTAGAAAATTAAGGTGAAAGAGGCTGATATTCAGTTCCATTTCCCATTCATTCTACTGAGGGTCCTGACTGTGCAGAAGACAGACAGATAAACTCCTCTTATCCTGACTTAAAAGAAGAACCTCAGGGAGAAGCAAAGGCTGTGGTTTGAAGGAAAGGGTTTGCTCACCTCAGAGTCCACCTAGGCTTTCCCTTCAGCAAAGTGAAGTTTCTCAAAACAGACTTATTCTTGCTAAAGGCTTTATATTACCTCCTCCATTTCTCAATGGACACAAATCTTTCTAGAGGTTTACATAGTACTTTGAGATTTGTGAGACACCACACAAATCTTATCTTATTCAGTTCTCATGACTGCCCTGGGAAATAGGTGCTATTGTTATCACTCCCATTTTACAGATGAGGAAACTGAGGCAAAGAGAGGTCAAATGAGTTGTTTCCCCAGAATCACGCAGCTAGTAAGTATTTAAGGTAGAATTTGACTCCAGCAGCTAGATGGCACAGTGAATAGTGATCTGGGTCTCGAGTTGGGAAGACCTGAGTTCAAAACCAGCCTCATGCACTTAACTAGCTATGTGACCCTGGGCAAATCACTTAACCCTGTTTGCCTCAGTTATTAATCTGTAAAATAAGCTGGAGAAAGAAATGCATGTCAGTACATTGCCAAGAAAATTCCAAACAGGGTAATAAAGAGTTGGATGCAATTGAACAACAACAACAGAGTCTTGACTCTAAGTCTACTGCTCCATCCACTGTGCCATTTTCCACCTTACCTTTAATTAATCAATAAGCATTTACTGTTCTAGATCAGACACTGTGCTAGGCATTGGGGATGCAAAGACGATAATTCAAGTTGTCAAGGAACTTGTACTCTCTATCCTCTGCCATCTACTAACTAAAATTCATAGTGGCAAGTAAGGGTTGTTGAGTAAGGGACATAAGGCATACATAGAAGGGACAAAAGAAACCACTCCATTTTTAAATATTCTAGTCCCTTTTTCTTTCTCTACTTCAAGAGCTAGTAGCTTAGCAATGCAGCGTATGTCCTCATGTAAGAAGAACAGGAATTTGAATGCAGGTTCAAGAATTCAGGATAAAGATCACTGGCTCTACCAAACCCTGTCTAAGCTTAATAAATAAACCAACCCAATGGGTAATCTACATGGCTTTGTTGTTAGCTACCAGGGGCATGACAAGAATCAAAAGGAACTTACTCCTCCTAAACTAAATACTAGGCAGTTCAGCAGAAATTGTCACTGAGATAGAAGCAAAACAGTTAAAAAATTACATTTGTCTTAAAGGACTAGTGCTAGCTGGGTGCTACCATGTGTCTGACTCAAAAAAAGCTGAAATAAATCTGAGGCTATGGACTAGACTCATAGAAAGAACACTGAATACTCCTCTTTGTAGAAGATGGTACATGATACCTAGTGTCAGCAGAATATGACCTGTAGCAATGACAGGTGGCAGTGCCCTCAGATAAAACAACCCAGCAGATGACATTAACAGTGCTCAGTTCTGTAGAGAAAACGGTCCAGCAGATAACATCAGCAGCTTTAGAGGCATAGATGTGTTTGAGCTTGGATGCACTCCTAGAAGGATGAGTTGACTGAGAAATCTCTCCACACATACATACATACACACATACATACATGTATGTGTGTATGTGAGTATATATATATCTATACTATCTATTTATATATAAATATGTCTATACATATATAAATATATGTGTATATATACATACACATATGCACATATATACATACATGTATACATATATAAATACATATATGCGTATATGTGTGTATATATATATATATATATATATATATATACACACATATACTCTTTCCCTCCAATGTGTTCAATTCCTGTTAGGATTATGAGAATCTAAGATAAATGTAACTCATATTGTTAAGGATGTGTAGAGTTAGGAAAGGCAGTTTTCTATGTCCCTCTGTTTAAAGAAATGTCATTAATTTGAATTAGTGTGTCCTCTAGTTTGGTGTGGTTTAAAAAAAATTATTGGACGAGGGTATATAAACTGTGATGCTGAATAGATTTTGAGCCAAAACATGCCCAAGATAAGACTAATATCTACCAACATTTCCCCATAGCGTGGATGAGGCCCTCCTTTCCTTTGGCAGCAAGGATTAGTTTTCCCTAAAAGGTGAAAAGGTACCCTGGAGAATTGATTGACCCAAGCTTCCCCTGACTCAGCTTCTTTTTCTGCAACCAACATGAGGCAGGCATGGGTCCCTCCTCCTTCACTCCTGGTCTGGAGTTTCCTAGAAGAAAGAAAACAAGCTGACTGACTTTCCTGATTCAGGAACCTAGTTACCTAAGAGCATAAAAAGTCTCAACAGACAGCAATCTATTTAGGTGTCTCAGACTTGCTGGGTGCCTGAAAACGTAAGAGTCTCCATGTCTTTCCCTGGCAATCTGATAATATACTGATCAGATGAGTTTCCATCAAGAGGAGATGCAGGCCTGATCTACCAAAGCTGCAGGTAAGTGCCAATTCTTATTGCATATCCTTGCTGTGTTAGGACAAAGTAAAACTCTTTGTTGACTGTCAGTGACTTATGAGTGCCTCATTTTATCACAAAATTAACCTTGAACTAAGAGAGTAGGTGTTAGGGTCTCTTCTAAGACTCCGTTAAACCTTAGTGTACATTTCAGGGATCTACATTTGAAAGGAGTCCAGTACATATTTATAAGAATTTATTTCCTTTTCCCAAATGGGAAAAATGGAGCTGATTAAACATGATTATTTAGGTAGGAATATTAGAGGCAAATCTATTATGGTGTTTGTGTGTGTGTGTGTGTGTGTGTGTGTGTGTGTGTGTGTGAGAGAGAGAGAGAGAGAGAGAGAGAGAGAGAGAGAGAGAGAGTAGTCTATCTGAAGTTTTGAAAGAGCTAAGAATTTTTAAAAATGGCACCATTTTGTCAAAAGGAAAGGACACTAAAAGACCATATATGCCATTGAGGATAGAGAAAGATTAAAGAGAATTTCAGGATTTGCCAGATTTCAATGGTTAGCATGTTTGCTTTCATCCAATAATCTAGTATTGCCGCAAAGAAGGCATGCATTGGAAGGGCATTTAGAATCACGTTAGTCTGGTAGTTACTGCCTCATTTCAATGTGAGAGACAATAAATTAGTCTCTATGGGAATAGCACATTTTTCTTTTGATTTTATAAATTGAGTAACATTAGAAACTGATCACAGACTCCAGGGGAAACAATGATGGACCCTCATAACTAACCTGATTTCGTGTTAGGATAAAAGATGTTGTCAATGCTCCAACAGATTTTCTTCACATTTTATAGTAGGCCTACTAAAAAGACAAGAAGTTCCTCTTCCTCTTTGCCAAAGAATTCTAAGTTTCTTTTCTTTTGCTATCACCCTCCCCCTCTTGGCTAAGGACGACTCATCTCAGATTTTTGCTTTTTATTTGGTTTTCCATGACTTCAGTTTTCTTAGTGGAGAGATTTGCTGTAACTATAACAGCTTCATGGCAGTTTAGAGCTTTCAACTTCATTAATTGTCAGTGTATCTTAAACTCACAATCCATGAATTTTCCACCAAAAGATGCTATCTTGTCCTCCAATGTGGAAACCTTGGCATGGCCCCCTTTTCTCTCAACGCTGGATTGCATGTGAGACCAAGAGATGAGAGGAAACTGCTGCTGATAGAGTCTCCTTCCAAAACCTCCAAGCTGATTGCAAATTGTTATCCAGTTGGTGACAGTACAAAGAAGAGATATCCATACTTGGGCTTTTCCCCACCAGCTCTATAATATACCTGGGAAATATCACTTGGAGTTCTGTTTTTCAAGAATATATGTTCTAAATAATTTTTGCTGCTTTCATCTGACATGGCCTACAATGAGTTACAGGTATTTTAGACAGAAAGTTAAAGTAACACTGTACCTTATCTCTCTGTCAATCTCTGTCTCATGTGTGTATGTATTATGTGTATATACCTATCAATCTATCTATTTGTCTGTCTGTCTGTCTATCTGTCTACCTATCTATCTAATATTCCCCTTTACATAATGGAAGACTTGCTACAATTTAGGTTAGAGGCTGAGGTTTTGAAAGGACAACACAATGTTAAAAAAACAACACCATAAATTTGTAGCCATACCCAATGATACCTTTATGAAATGTGAAACCTCTTCTCTTAAGAATTAAAGGGGAGAAACCTCAGCAAGAAAAACTTAGACACACTTTTTTCAGGGCTTTAAATAGTTTTGTCCTGGGTGGATTTCCTCAGTTTTAAGAGTATAATTTCAGGTTCAAAAGTGCTCTCTGAAAGAGATTTCTGTAATGGAATCTCTGAAAGGGATAGAGGAAAGGATTTCTCTTTTCTCCCCAACCTCTGACCATAGTACCCAGAAGCCACTTGTCCAGAAATATCCCATCCAACAGTTAAAAGGTTTGACAAGTCCAAAGAGAGTTCAAAGCCCAATTCATAGAGCATGAAAACACCCCGCCCCCACAACACACACACACACTTCAGGCTGACATGAACTCAGGAAAGCAGTACCTTGAGAGAGGAAACACCTTTCAAGAATGAAAGCAGAGAAAAGATTCAACTTTAAATCAAGAGAGAACTAGTGCTGGTGGTTAAGAATGCAGCTGAAGAGGGGAGCAAACTCTGGGTACCCTGTCCAGAAGAAATGCTATACACAAAAGGAACTTCATAAAGACTCTGTGAAGAGTGAAAGGACTTCTGGACCCTACGGCTGTAGAATTGTGAATTGCCTTGGTGCATGTTTCCTCCGTGTGTGTGCCCCACTCATTTTGTGCTCTAAATCTGTACCTATCTGTCCCATGTATGCTGCATGTATTTAAGAGGGCATGCGTCCTAGGTTTACAGGGAGGAATGTTTTGTAGTTACTATTTTTACTACAACATCTTAGTAAATGCCTTTGCTAAGAGCTCATTATGTCTACTGGATGACTGTTATTGGGAATCACGCTGATAGAGGTTCATGAGCTATAGTGACAGGAATAGCTAAACATGGGGTTACCCCTAGGTCCCCAAAGTGGTAGCTGCTCTCTTAGGAAGTAGACCAGGAAGATACTACATTAATGAAATTAAAGGCTCTGTAGCTGAAATAATGACAACAAAAGTTATTTCCCTAATTTAATGGAATACTTCCATACTTTTAAAATTATCTTTATAATTGCATATATTAAGTCTCTCTGCATATATTTGATAAATGACTCTAATGTACCCAATACCATAAGAGATACAAAAGAAACACAAGTGTTGTTCCTCCTCAAGGAGTTTGTAGACATGGGATCAGAAATGTAGAAGTGAAAGTCACTTTAGACATCATCTAATCCAATGTGATCATCTTACGGAGAAGGAAATTGAGATCAATGAAGTAGTTAAATGACTTGTCTCAAGTTGGTTGTCGTTCAGTATTATCTCAGTCATGTCTGATTTTTCATGACTATTTGGGATTTTCTTAACAGAAATTATAGAGCAGTCTGACATTCCCTTTCCCATCTCATTTTACAGATAAGAAAACCGAGGCAAACAGAACTCAAGTGACCTGCTTAACACAAGGTCACACAGCTAGTGCCTGAGGCCATATTTTTTTTTACTGTTATAGTTTTATTAATATCTGGGCAAGAACAATGAAAATATTTATTAAATGGATTTAACATATCAAATGAACTGTAACCAGATCAACACAATACTCTTGCCATCTGCTAGCATGTAGAAATAGTTTTGCTATATAGAAACATTCTTTATAAAGGAATTTATATTTATTCACCACATCATGATACTAAGTATCATTTTATACTCTACATCAGTAATGGTAGTTTTGTGCTTTTGAATTTGGATGACAAATTTGACATAGACATCTTTAATCATGTGTGTGGGTTACCAGTTTATATGTTAAGAGTTGTATCTACAATGAAATATTTATCTTTAGTCACAAAAATATGAATCTTCTCAGCATCAAACTTCATAAATCCTGTATTTCTTATTTCCTAGTTGTATGCAAGAACAATACTCAACAGTTGATCCTAAAACTTTGATTTCCAACTTCTCTTCCTCCCTCCCTCCCTCCCCATCCCCATTGGGAAGGCAAGCAATTCAGTATAAGCCATATCTGTGTAATTTTGCAAATGACTTCCATAATAGTCGTGTTGTGTAAGACTAACTATATTTCCCTCCATCCTATCCTTCCCCCCCCATTCCTTCCATTCTCTCTTTT
>JAQQSK010009748.1:0-12953 GCA_028658325.1 Potorous gilbertii | reverse complement strand
CCATTGGAATTGTATTATCTCCCTTGGAACAGAAAAAGGAAAGCCTATTGAAATTCCTGCCCCTACCCCTAATCCTTTTCAAAGAGGTTGTGTTTCTCCTTCCCTTCTCCCCATCCCAACTTTCTATAGAAATGTGAGAAGGGTCTAACTAAGAATTTTTGTACCTATAAGTAGCATGAAGTACTCTCTCGGTTGAAGGGATTGGGTGTGGGTGTAGGAATATCAAAGATTAAAGCAAAAAACTACTATTGGGGGTGGGGTGGGGCTGGGGAGAGCAGGGTAAGGTGGGGAGAAGTGGAAATGACGGTCCTTCATCTGCCACTTTCCTAATTTAACAGTTTATGAATCAGATGCTAAGTTTAGTTATTATTATGTTGAGGAAGGACCTCAAGTGAAACTCTGGGCACCCTGTGGCAAAATCTCTAGTCTCCCCACCCTCATAATGGCTCTATTGGTAGGAATGACTGGATGGTCGAGGGGACTGCTTTTCCTCCCTTCCTTCCTTCCTTCCTTCCTTCCTTTCTTCCTTCCTTCCTTCCTTCCTTCCTTCCTTCTTTCCTTCGTTCCTTCGTCAAATCCTACAGGGCCTGATTGGATGGCAGCTGTACCTATTCTGAGAAGTGGTTTAATAGACTGCATTTAAACTTGTGAAGAGTAATTAGGTAAAGGAACAAGGCCAAATGTTTTCTAGCTCCATTGAGGATTGAACTTGAGTCAATGAGTTTAGCTCAAATGGAAGAATTTCGATATAAAAAAAGAACCCTCTTAGAGTAGGAAATTGTTAAATAAGAGAAGAAATTGCTTAAGGAGGGATTTCCTAAATTGGTATTATTGGCCATGTGGCTTCGTTAACCATCTTTAGCTCCTACAACTGTGGTTCCTGATCTCTTACATGGGCCTTAGTTTTATCTTGTAGAATTCCATTTCCAAGATGAGGTCATAGAGAATTTACTCAGCCTCAAGGTCAACTGAAATCCCTAGAGTAACTGCAGAATCCTATGAAGACTCTGGGATGAGATGGCTAATCCATATAGTATACATTTATAATCCATTTATATTTGAATAAAAAACAGGGTCATGTGCTACTAGTATTATCAATATTATTTATAGTTCCACTGTCAGGAGACGTATGATCATCCCCATTTTTCAGAAGAGGAAATTGGGATTCTGAGATGAGGAGATGAATAGCACAAGCTCCCACAGCTAGTAAATGGTAGACCTGTAGCTCAAATCTATTTTTTTTTTGACGCCAGGTCCAGTGAGCTGTCCATTGTATACATGATCTTTCTAAGTCAAGTGTCTGATTTTTAAACAAATGATAACTTTTTCTATCTGAATGGATATCATACCTTTCAAAATAATTACCTCATGAACTCACACACACATACCAAAGGTGCTGCCATTGCTGTAAATATTTTTGAAAATTTGGAATTGACTTCAAAGTCTATGGAACCTGGAAAACTTGAGATGGCTATTTTGCAACAGTGTTTAAAACAGTGTTACCTGCTTTCATTTTGGGGGAGATTACTGAGATGGAGATCACAATTAAGTGAACTTCTTCTTGATTCTTTTGAATACCTTGCTGCGGGAACAAATCTCCCTTTGGGGAGACTGATTCTAAGTTTTGAAAATAACCAAAAGCAATTTGAATCTAGGTCTAGCAAACATTGGCAAACAAGCTATGACTATAAAAGAGTGATAGTTATTTCCTTTGATAACTTTGATAACTTCCTTAGATAAAAGAGAATTCTTTCTTTTAAAAAGCTTTATTGATTCTCTTTATTGACATTACTGTCATTTCCCAGCTCCTGTTTCCTTCCCCTTCCTCAACAGAGCCCTTCTTTGTAACCCAGAAGTACAGTTAAGTCAAACAAATCAGTGCATTTGTCGTGTCTGACAATGTATTTCTCTGTGCCTGCAACCCACCATCTCTCTGACAGGTTTGGAAACAGTTCTTAAAAAGGACTTAAAATATTTTGAGAAATGACAGCATGGTTGAAATAAGTGTATGGCTTTCTAAGGTGATTTCCTTGAAGGGGGCAGTATTATTTTGAATAAATAAATTGTGATCTCTAATTTTTTAAGAAAAATATTCTTTTGGACTTTTATGATCAGGTCTTTACTGTGACCCCATTAAAATTATATAGATAATTAGATTTCCTTATATTAATATTAGGAATAATTTTCAATCCCTGAGTACACACTAGTAGAAGAGAATGGGAGGGGTTCAGGAGCTTACTGGATATCAGGGAAACCCTAGACAAAAAATGTTCTATCTATGATGAAATGAATATTGACTGTACAAGAAGAAAAACCTTGGGAGAGAAAAATTGAATATGTCCACAGTATCATTTATTATAATGTGGATTCAGACAAATTATGGATTCATTGCTTCAAGTCTGACATGATATGATTAGTATATAAGGTTGATCGATGATTTTCTGTTCTCCTATACCCATGTTAAAAAGGGACCCTGCAACTGCAAATGACCTAGAAATACACATATTATATAATGAAAGAGTAATATTTGTCCCTAAGTAGCAACTTTTATCCAGGCTCTGTAGAGTAGTTCATGAATAAAACTCCATTTCATTTTCATGATGTGCTAGTATAGGCACTTGGTTTGTTATTTTTCTCATAATCTAGTGTGTCTGTTGGAAGAAAACAGGGATCACCTAGCATCTATCATTGTCATGGCTATCCTCATCCTCATCATCAAATATTTATGGGTCTCTTAGTTTTGTATTGGCATTTTTTTGGAGACCACATCATCCTCACCTAGTAGAATTCATCATACAGCCCTAAATACTATATGGCTTATATATCTACATCTATATCTGTATCTAATCTATCTTGGGTAGAATACTGTCTTGGGGTATGATTTGTCTTTAGATATTCCACCTCCAGGATTAACGTTACTCTATCCATGTTGCTTGTATGCTAAGTTCTTCTCTTTGGCTCTGTCTCTCTCTAGACCTCAAACATAGGTTAATCAGTGATCTCATTTTTATAACATCTTGCCTAAATTCATCTTGCCTGAAAATTATGACTTCATTATTATATTGAAGCAACCCAACTGTCAGTGAGCCTTGAGCATTTGCTTCAGTTGCCAGAGAAAACCTGGGAAAATTGAGATGGCTATTTTCCAACAGCATTTTAAAAAGTAAGTGTTGTGTGCTGCCATTTTGAGGAAGATTATTGGGAGAGAGATCACAATTAAGTAGACTCCTTGTTGATTCCTTCTTACCTTCCTCAACAACCCAGAAACAGCAGAGTTGAAGAAAACAAAAGAATAGTTTATCAGGAAGGAAAAGAAAGAGTCTGTTTCTGTTTTTATCTTCTGGTCAGTGTTCCGTGTCATGACCTGTCAAACACATCAGAGAGTCCAAATGTGTTACAAAAGAGCAAGCTTTAGTAGTGCTGTGGCTGGCAACATGGGCTTTGTTGGCTTTGTGCTGTTTTGCTTTTCCTTGTGGGAGGAAAGAATTCTTTCTCTTCCTTCCTTTCTTTCTTTCTTCCCTCCTTTTCCTTCCTTCTCTCACTCCTTTTCCTTCCTTCCTTCCTTTTCCTTCCCTCCTCCTTCCTTCATTCCTTTCCTTGTTCCTTCCTTCCTTTTCTTCTTCCCTCTTTCCTTCCTTCCTTCCTCTCTCTCTTTCTATTTCATTTATTTATTTAACTTGGCATGAAATCCTCATGGTTTGCAAAGTCTGAGGCACTGAATGGTAGATGACAGATTCTATAATTGTTCTTGATATTCTGTTGTTTCTCATTAATGATTCTATGAAGGATAAAATAATTGGCCTTCAAGCTATCCACTACTTCTATTGTACTATTAATGCCAACACATCTTGAGTGCATTTTGCTTATAGCATATGTTTATTCACTTCTTTAATAAATGTTGAGCAACTATTCAGAGCAAATCACCGTGTTAGGCACTATGGGATTATCAAGATGAATATAGTAACATGAACCTTACCTTCATGGAGTTTATTGTCAAATGGTGGAAATAGGCCATCTGCACAAATAATCTGAATATGCTAGCTATAGGGGTAGGGGATAGGAACAGATTGTGTAATTTAAGTTTATATTTTTTATTTTTGGACCAAGTGACATCATGGGGTAGTCTTGACTTGTGCATGAGTTGGATTTAAATGAGGCAGAGCTACACAAAGTTGTCAGTTTCACTCTGTCTTCCAGAGTCATTGAAGTTCAGTGCCAAGTCAAACGTCAAGACAGCTGGCGATGGCCCAGGATGCAGTTTATGACCTTGGTATCTTTAATTTCTGACCAATCCCTAAGCACTCCATAGCACCTGCTCCAGCTGCCATCATGGCTATTGGAACAAATTGTTGTCATCCTCCAATTCTGCTGGGGAGATAGAAGAAGGGAAGGGAATGACCGTTTATTAAGGGCCTCCTATGTGCCAGACATTGTGCTAAGCACTTTTACAAATATTACTTTAATTGATCCTTATAACACTCTTGTGAAGTAGGTGCTATTGATGAGGGCTGGAGAGATAGAGGTACAGGAACTCCATCTGGAAAAGAATTCATGGACTCAGTCATTGTTGAGGTCAGGATAAAAGTTTATTACTCTTTTCAGCTGGCAAGAGTTCTTAAGGAATCTTAGAGGGGTACAGGTAAAGTTTATATAGGATTTCTGTAGTAAAACACGTACCAGTTATCCTAACTAGGTGATGGGGGTGGGGTGAGAATTAGGGAGTGATTAGTTCTTAAAAGAATATGCACATTTGGTATCTACTGTGCAGGTATTTTACCCAGAATTCATCGGGAAATAGCTCAAGAGGGGAGGCTACATGGAGGTGTGGTTTTAGGCCTGAAGCATCACTAAGTCAGCTAATAGTCAGGACTGACTAAGGAATACCAGGCTGCTCTCATCAATGTCTTGTTAGACAAGATAAATGTAAGGGATTATACATATGTCTGAGTCTAGGATACATGTGATTGATCAGTGAGTAGTGAATGTCATTTTGATCCAGTACCACAGCTGGTTCAGACTAATATATTCTACAGGTTCTACAGTACTAGTGTGTAAGAAGAAGAGATAAACATTTTGCTCAAGCAGCCTTTGCTCCAAGGCTGTGTCCTTGGGCTGGGGAGAAATTGCCTGGGATAGTGTTTTGTGGCTAGGGAGAAAAGTGGTTTTAGGATTGGGGCCCAAGCACATGCACCCAAGCTCCCCATCACTACCATTTTCCCCATTTTAATAATTGAGGAAGCTAAGGCAGAGAGAGGTTCTGTGTCTTGTTCTGGGTCACCTAGCTAGTCAGTGGTTGACTGCAGGATTTTCTGCTTCTCAGCTCAGTCCGTAATCCATTTCTCTACCTGGCTTTGTCTTAGAAGGAAGCTAAGGAGGTGTTGTAGTGTCTTCCTTGCAATTTGCCTGAGAGATAAAGTGATGGGGCCAGGGTCACACAGCCAATACGGGTCAGAGATGGGACTAGAATCTGAGACTTCTTGGCTCCAAGGCCATCTACTTTATCCAGCTTTGTCCTGCTGCTTCTTACAACTAGCAGCTAAAGACAAATAATTCTAACAGAATAGGAGAGGCCAATTAAAGACTCTTATTGTTGTTAGAGTTTACCAGGGAGAGAAAGGATTGGAATTAAATTAAACTCAGTAGACATTTAAAAAAGTACACTGTACTAGCTGATGTTGTTACACAAATGATAGAAACCCTGCTTCTAAGGAGTTTGCCATCTTACAGGGAAAAACATGTCCAAAGATTACTGGGATGCAACTGTGATAAATGCAGAAGCAAATCTGAGGAGGAAGGATTGCTTTTGTTGGAAGGGAATGGGGAGATTCTGGGAAATTTTCATGGAGGAAGTGGTTCCTCTCTTGGGTCTTGAGGGAGAGTAGGAACTTCAGGGTAGAGATTGGGGTAGGAGAGGGTGATGTGAGTAAAGGCAAACAAGACAAGAACAGGGAACAAAAAGTGCTTCAGTTTGACTGAATGTTGATGTTAGTTATATGTGATACAGCTGAAAGATAGGTTAGAGCCAGATAGAAGAGGACCCCGAAGGACAGGATCAGTGGGTTAATAATAGCTAACACTTGTATAGTGCTTACTACGAATATACCAGGCACTGTGCTAAATGCTTTACAATTAGTGCCTTGATTCTCACAAAAATCCTGGGAGGTAGGTATTGTTATTAGCCCTGTTTTACAGATGAAGAAATTGAGGCAAACAGAGACTAAGTGATTTGTCCAGGGTCACACAGATAGTAGATGTCCAAGGCTGGATTTGAACTCAGGTCTTCCTGATTTCAAGCTTGGTGCTCTCATCACTGTACCACCTAGCTGCCCCTAAATTATTCTTTATTTGGTAGGCAATTAGAAATCTAAAGGCTTTTGAGTTGAGGAATGACCGACCAAAGCAGTATAATAGGATGATTAGTTAAGTTGCAAGGCATATATTGGAAACAGAGAGGACAAGTTTGAGTTTCTTAAAATAACCTAGTATAGCGGCATTGAGGACCTTGATTGAGTAGTTGACTGGGCGATAGTGAGGGATCACAACAGAAAGGGAAGGACTAGTTTTGATTCTGAGGTTATGAACCTGAGAGGATGGCAATTCTATCATCAGGACTTTAGGGGAAGTGATGGTGTATTTATCTGTTAATCTGTATCCATCCATCCATCCAGTCTCTCTCTCTCTCTCTCTCTGTTTTTCTTTCTCTCTGTCTCTCTTTGTCTCTGTTTCTCCCCCTCTTTCTCCTTCTACCTAGCTTAGATGTGTAGATAAAGGCCAGAGATATAAAAGAACTTACCCAGTACTACATAGAATTAGTGGTAGAACTGGGATGACAATCATTTATTAATTATCTCCTACTGTGTGCACTGGGTACTGTGTTGGGTGTTGATAAGACAAAAATAAAGCAGTTCCTGTCCTTGCAGAGTTTATGTTTCCTTAGGATAGAGAAACATACATGAGCACTCATGTATTATATTTGTATATATATATACATGTGTTCCTCAAATGAAAGTTAAGTTCCTTATGGGCAGGGATTTAAATCATCTATAATCTCTCTACCTCAATCTATGTTTCTTTTTCTCTGTCCTTCTGTCTCTCTGCCTCTCTATCTGTCTGTCTCTGTCTTCTCTTCTTTGGTTCATGTTTCATTTCTTCTAACCATCTTCTCATAAACTACTTTAAGTCACTGATTCAAGAAAATACCTTATTCTAACATTTTTCACTGATTTGAAGTTTCTGGTCAATGGGACCCATGGCTTTGAGTTTTTCTATTTGCATGGTGCGGTGGGTGAATTACTGTGGGGAGAGGACAATATTTGAATTTCAGGTCGTGTAATGAATTTTGGCCTTCAGGCATGGGGCCAATTGCCAATTAATTAATATGAGCATTTCACAAAAAAGTTCAGGTCCAGTACAGTATGACATTTTTAACGACAAGGAAAATGGAGGATTAGAAAGGATATAGAGAGCAGCTTCTAAAGAGCCTAACCTTGTAAAACACTTTTAATACACTCTTTGGTAGAGATTCAGTTTTGTAAGGAGGTCACCTAGTAGGAAGAGGGAACAGCTCTTTCTCATCCAGTACTGGATGGGAAGGGTAATGGTGTGGGGTGGGGGGTAGAACAAAGAAGGATGTGAAAGCTCTTTGAGTTTATCTGGGAAGTCCACAATGGTGGAAGAGCTATCCAGAGGGTCAGGTAGCTAAAAAGAGCCCAGACTCAGTAGGTTAGGTAGACCTGGTATTTAGAACCAGTTTGGTGAAAGCTCGAGTGAGACTAGTTCAGCGGTTAGGCCAGAGTCTGTAAGGTGGTGTCTGGGGCCGCAAGGGAAACCCAGAAAGGAAGTATAATGTTAATCTTAGGGAATATGGAAAATTGGGAGTTTTAAATCTCTAAGAATAAGGAAGCCACAGGTTCCTTTTTATAGCAGCTTGAAGGGTACTGTTATATATACAAATATGTATAATAAAAAGGAGGCCTGATTCTGGCTTTGGTCTGTGCCCTGTGGAGCACATGTTCACTTCAAAGAGAGCTCTGTAGGGTGCAGACAGAAGAGAGAATGCTTTTATTTCAAACCTTGGCTTAAATCCACACCCAACTATTTTTCATGGCAAAGAGACAACAAAACTCATTCCTTTAAATTCTTCTGCTTTTCCCATTGACCTACCTGTTTTGTTTTGTTTTTCCTCCATCTTCTTTTTCTGATGGACCAGTCTGTAACATCACCCCAACACTGTGCTTTAATGGTTTTAATGGGAAAAGCCAATGATTGGATGGTTCCTATTTACATAGGAACCTGTTTTTTCATTCTTCCCCCCATCCTCTTATAGTTAATCTTCAGAATCCAAAACAGTTGTTTATGGGGCTGTTTAAAACATAAAGCATTCTCTTGAAAGAAATGCCGTGATGTAAAAATGAACTCATGGTGATTTGATTTCAATATAATGAAACCCCTTAGTGATGTGAGATTATAGCTTCATCATAATGTGCAGTCATGGGGCCATAATAATTTTTGTGCAAGCTTACAAAGACCCTATGATTCCATTAATCATAGAAATTAGAGAGGTAAAGACAGCTTTGGATGACTCAGTCTATCCTTGGCTAAGGGGAGGTTGCTCTTTACATTATATTTTTCTTGTGAGCTTCCTGGGTAGTTTTAAATGCACATTGTTGTCACTCTGGCCTCCTGGTTTACATCCTGCCACTTCTGCTATTGCCATGGTTTATTGGAGCTTTAGATGAGCTACTGCTGTTATTTTTCTTCCAATCTAGTTTTCAATCTGTTCCATAACCTCCCTTTGGTTTCCTGTTTCTTTTTTGTCTCTCTAGTGTGTCTGGTCTAGTTAGCTCACTTAATTATGCCTAAAAGAGCAGTGTGTCTCAATCCCTGGCCCAAGGCAAAGTTTTACTGGTTGGAAAAACTCACACCTTATCCTCTTGTTGAGTTGTTTCAGTTGTGCCTGTACTTTGTGATTTTCTCTTTTGACCCCATTTGGGGTTTTCTTGGCAAAGATACTAGAGTAGTTTGCCATTTTCTTCTCCAGCTCATTTGACAGATGAGGAAACGGAGGCAAACAGGGTGAAATGATTTGCCCAGAGTTACACAGGTAGTAAATGTTTGAGGTCAGATTTGAACTCAAGAAGATGAGTCTTCCAACATCAGTCCCAGCACTCTATTCACTGCTCCCTAGCTGCCATACACCTTATTTTACTGCCCCTTTACTGTTTTTAATCCCAGTTCATAGCCATAACAAGTCTAGTACGGGGTTACTGAAACTCTGTCCCAAGGTGTCAAGATCTGGGGAAATGAGACTGAAGGCACAGAGATCCAATTGAGGATAAGTTCCATGTTCATGCCCTGGGTGAAGCAGAGGTGAGCTCAATGCTGTCCTCTTCCCCATTGTTCACCAGTCTGGCATGTCCCTCTGTCACTATCCAAGGTCTTGTGGGCAAAAATACTCCTTTCATGGGTTATCTTTTACCCACTTTTGTGTAACTGCCCCTCACTGGAGACCTCTCTCACAGCAGCCATAGTCATCTACAATAGCCGCAGAGTGCCAAGGGACTCTATCATTCCCTCTTTCTCCCTGACTTCATTTCCCTCCATCAACTTGATTTGCTCAAGTATGGCTCTTTTCTTGCCCCCTACTGTGCTGAGGCTTTGGAGGTCAGAGCAGTCCAAGTCAGAAAATTCATTTATTCCACTGGTTGGCTCACAGTAGTATAGTTCGGGCCAGGAAGCACTGAATTAAAGAGTGAGGCAGATGCAGTCAAAGTTGATTTAATCACCATAAGGGCCAGTTGGCTCTGCATGGAGAAAAACTCTGGCTTGGTATGAACCTATCACCACTATTGAAAAAACAATTCGAAACCGAAATCTCACTGACAGGGGATTGGTAGCATCTTTGACTATGAAGATCAATGGAAGTCACCACTGATATCCCAGTATTCATCTGTTTGCAATGTGGAAACCATTGCTTGCCATTCACAGGTCTCCTAGTCATACCCAAACAAAGAGGTAGTTATTGGGGTTAATGGGATTGTCGAGTTATGATGGATAGCAGCAGCAGCACTTAGATCACTAGATTAAATCAAGAACATTTATTAAATTTATTTAATATTAATTAATTAAATAAATTTATTAAATGTTTGCTATGTCCCAGGCATCATGCTAAATGTTGGGTCTGTAAATACAAGCAAAAAGAGACAGCTTCTTCCTTTAAGATCACTTTGAATGGTGAAGATATTGTGAGTGGGAAGAAAAAGTACCCATACTGGGGATTATGGAAAAGTCTGACTAATCATCCCTGAAGCAAGGAAAGGAGTAAAGGATGCTGGCCTGCCCACTTTCTCAGACTGGAGGTTCTGGGAGGAATATATCAGTGGTAGAGGGGAGAGGGGGAGAAGGCTGCAGCAATGGAGCGATCTTCCAGGATGAGAAGACAGCTTAAGTAGCATGGCCATGTCTAAAAGGTTAAGAATGGATCTGGAAGAGTAGAATATCCTAGAAGGTAGCTTCTCATTTTTCTCATACACAAGGCCTTTCTAGAGGTTGTAGAAGGAATTACATTTTTTGGGAGATGAGAAACAGAATGAATCAATCAACAAGCATGTATTAAAGTGCCTACTCCATGCCAGGTGCTGTGCTGTGTACTGGCGATATGAAGCAAAAACATGAAGATGCTAACATTATTTTAAAATTTTTATTTTTTCCTTATTTTTTATTTAGTATGTTGTTTTTCCTCAATTACATGTAAAAACAATTTTTAACATTCATTTTTAAAACTTTGAGTTCCAAATTCTCTCCCTTCCTCCCCCCACAATGAGAAAGCAAGCGATTTGATATAGATTATATGGAAACTTACATTCTTTTGAAGGAAATAAAATGTACAAATATAAGCCTATGCTAATAAATGCTAGAGCACTTTGGGGAGAATTCATTTTGATTTTGGTAATATCCTTATCAAAAAGTAGGAGTAAATAAAATACCACAGGAGGTACTTTACAGGAAGGTATATCAGTCAGAGAAAGGATACCATGATTAGTATTCTTAAGAATTTACTTCATAGGAAGGAAAAAAAATAATGTTGGAGAGGTAGCACATGGTGAGCAGGAATTTATGCTGGACTGGGAGGCTCTAGAGACCTGCCCACCTCTGATCCTTAGGGTCAAAGAATCATCTATTTAGAGCTAAAAAAGCAAATTAGAAGTAATCTTGTCCATATCTCCATAATTTTACAAATGAAGAAACTGAAGCACACAAGTGATGTGACTCAAGTCACATGATACCAAGTGACAGCACTGGAATTTGAATGTGGATCATCTGAATCTAGTCCTCATTTCACCAGACCAGTTGTGTTGTGTTCAGTTTAGGCTATGTGAACTTACGTTGTGAGATCCTTGAGGTCAGAGATGGTCTTTGCCTTTCTTTATATTCCCAACCACTAAGTAAAGTATTTGGCATATAATAGATGCCTAATTAATGCTTACTGACTGAGCTTGAATTTTTTTCATCTGTAAAGTAGAATTAATAATACTTGAAATACATACCTCCTAGGATTGGAAGGAGGGCAAAATGAGCATATTATAAACCTTAAAACATTGCGTATCAGTTCTTACTATTGTGAGACAGAGAATGATGCAAAAATTTCTAATTGTGTGGTACCAACTATATATGCAGTAGAAGTTCAGATGATGGACACTTCAGGATGAACTGAATGAGTCAGGAAAGATAGCCTTGAATGATGGGATCCCTTGGATAGGGAATGTGATAGGCAAGAGATAACATGACAGACAGCATTGATTTATAAATGAGCATATCTGCGGGAACAATAAGTAATTAATGACATTTATGTAGAACTTTAAGTTTTAAAGAGATTTTCATCAACATTCTGGTGAAGTTTTACTATATTTCTAAAGGGTCTCTTGTAAAATCTTCTGTCCTCCAGGGTGAGAGGCCAATTTTATATAGTGGATCTATTATGGAAGGGAGAAGGAAGTAACTTTATTTCCCCATTTGAATTTTACCTTTATGATCATAAAGTTGTGTTTCTGAAATGCTCTTTTGTCATCTTTTAGGTTAATAGACCTCTTCAGGTTACTTTTTAGCTCATCCTACCCCCCAAATCTTTTCGGAAAATGATTTATTAATGCTGTCATTGTCATTGATGAAATATTCTTAGGTGTTCAAGGTTTCCCATGTTCCATGTATAGTTGTTAGACCAAAGGTTGGGTGACATTTTTGTCTTTAATCTTGACTATCCTCCAGAAGGCTTGGGTAGTCTTCCTCAGATTATGAGAGGTAGAGATAAGAGAGATAGTTTAATAACGGTCTTTAAAAATCTCATATTTCCTCAACAAGTGCCATGATTAACAATTATCCCCAAACTAAATGACTGCTAACATTAATGTTTGGTAGGATTGACTTACTTGTTTGCTAAGGTAGTCAGGAAAGTTGTCATTATTGCATGTTGTAACTTCACATCACTTATTTTCTGTATTCAGCCTTTCTCTCACTGCTTCTCAGGATGACCCCTCTGTGATAGTTAACTATACTTTCCTCCATTTCCCTCAAACATACCATTCTCATTTTCAGTTTTGGATCTTTACGTATGCATATTTTCTTTTTATGGAATGGCTTTCCTTTTTCCCTTAATGCTAGATCCAATTCATCCTTAGGAAGCTATATCCAATTTGGACTTTTGACTTTAAGGTAATTATGGGAAATTAAAGAAAAAGTGCTAAGTAGTGAACTGGATATACAGACTATAGACTTCTAAAAATAATATTTTATTTTTACACAATTACATGTAAAGACACTTTTTAACATTCATTAAAAGTTTTTTGAGTTCCAAATTTTCTCCCACCCTCCCTCATATACTCTCTGAGATGGCAAGCACTTTGCTGAAGGTTATATATATGCAATCATGCAAGACTTATTTCCATGTTGTGTTCATC
>JAQQSK010009747.1:0-12953 GCA_028658325.1 Potorous gilbertii | reverse complement strand
GATAGGATGGAGGGAAATATAGTTAGTCTTACACAACATGACTATTATGGAAGTCACTTGCGAAACTACACAGATATGGCCTACATTGAATTGCCTGCCTTCCCAAAGGAAATGGGGAGGGAGGGAGGGATGGGGAGAAGTTGGAACTTAAAGTTTTAGGAACAACTGTTGAATATTGTTCTTGCTACTAGGAAATAAGAAATACAGGTAATGGGGAATAGAAAGTTATCTGGCCCTACAGGATAAAAGAGAAGATGGGGTAAGGGAAGGGAGGGACGATAGAAGAGAGGGCAGATTGGTGATAGGGGAAATTAGAATGCTCAGTGTATTGAGGTGGGGGGAGGGGAGAAATGGGGGAAAATTTGGAACCCAAAATTTGAGAAAATGAATGTAAAAGTTAAATAAATAAATTATTAATTAAAAAATACAAAAAAAATGGCTAGAAAGTGGAAATAGAGTTCTAGAACCTCATTCTCCATCAGAGCCATGCCTGGCAGCAACCAGAAGGAACCACAAGATTATTGTGGTAGTGATCACATGAGACAGTACCTAGTAGAGGCCACATTCCAAAGCCAAACACCCAGCAGAGACAATATGTCCTATGGAGACTGCATGCCATTCATAATGAGTAGGAAGCTAACCTAGCACAAGCACCGGAATGACATCATCTGCAGGTATTAGCAGCTTGGCTGCAGAAGTATCCACACAGAGACACACAAAATGTACATTTGTTACATACAGAATGTGCTATTTCATTAAATGTCTTTGATTTGAATTAATTGCATTCTGTGGCTGACTAATAAAAGTACAGACATTGTTGGGGGTTGGGTAATGTGGTTTTGAGTAGATATATATGTACTTAATAATTTGCCTCGAATTTGGCATGACTTTTCATAGAAAGAGAACAGGGTTGCACTAGCCCCACCACGATCCCCCATTGATATATTAATAATCAGGAAGTCTTTGAAGAAAATGTATATTGTTCAATCTTTCAGTGAAATTTATGATTTAAAAAATTGCTGGTATTTTTTTAAAAATTTCCTTCAAAAACAATTATCATGCCATTTTCCTCATATTCCTTAACAAAACTACAAATACTTATTTTCCCCTTTGGGTCTTTGTAGAAGTATGCAATCATGGAAGAGTCATGTATCATAATGTTGATAGTAAGAGTGGGAATCACTTAAAATCTTTTGGCTTACTCCTGCATGAGACAAGAGTAAATGACAATACCGTGATGATTTTTGTTTATATCAATGGCATGACATGATGTTGATTAAGTACAATGGTTATCATTAAACCACAATAGAACATCCTTAACCTAAAACAGACAAATTAGAATCAATGTTACTCTTTTTAGTGTCCATACAAATAGTTCCCTTCTTTAAAAATAAGAACAGAAATAGGTAAGTCTTGTTTTGGGGTTTTTTTCTTTATTATAATCTTTGACAATAAAGTATTTTCACTTTGAGTCACAAAGCATTTTTCTTATGGAGGATTCTTATAGACATGTTACTTTTTCTTTGCATCTTGAGAGAAGTGATTATTTTTTCTATTATATTGATGTATAATTATTAAAATAGGAGTGAGGTTTTTCTTTTTTCATTTATTCCTTGAGGGATCAGTCCCTGTAGATCAGTGAGTTTCTGAAGGGCATTGATAACAGATGAGATTGCTCAGATCCTCTGGAGAGATGCTCTGTGATCTTGGGCAGAACCCCACCCAACTGGAAGACCACAAACCGAATCTAATCAAAGTGAATTCTTGCCCTTAGAAAGTAAGTTTAAGCCCCATTGTGGTCTCAAGGGTACCCAAGTTACGATGCAGAAAACCAAGCAGAGTGGTCTGGGTAGATATAGATACCTTTGTCCAGATTACTGGAGGTGGCTAAGTCTCATGATGAAGTCACATTCTCAGCAGGAGAAGCTAAAGATTTTTAGCCCACCTCCTCACTACTATGTTCACCCTCTCATTAATTGTTCACCCATTAGGGTTGATTTTCACCTGTTAGGTGCATCTCTTTTTTCCAATGGTATTTAAACATTCAGTGATCTCCATGGTTTTGACTTTGGTTATTGGGAGAAACCACTGACCATAAATTTATTGATTATCAATATATTAATAAATTATAATTGATTTAATAATTAATATTAATCAATAAATAATTAATAAATTGATAATTAATTACCCAGAAAAATGGCTCTCAGCCTATATATTTGTCTCAGTTTAACAGTGGCGTGCTTCCCAAGTTGATCTCCATTTATGATGTACCTGGAGAAGGATGTTGCTTCATGATTAAGGTACACTTGAGGACTGGATTCATCTTTAAAACCCTGAAGGTAAGAACATTGCCTAATATTGGTTCATTAGGCTTGAATTGTAGGACATATAGTTGCTGATTTCATCAATAGTCAATAACATTTATTAAGCACCTAGTATGTACCAGGCTTTGTGCTGAGTGAGCATACAAATACAAGATTAAAGACAGTCCCTGTCCTCAAGGAGCTTACAAGCTAAGGGAGGCAGACAACAGCTAAAAAGAAGTGGACAAGCAAGGGGAAAGGAGGAGGACTTTGATAAGTGGTATAATGGGGAGGGAGTCAGAGAAGTCTCAAAGTATTCAGGCCAGATGAGAAATGAGGAGGTGCCTGAGCTGAATGCCCTCTTGTAAAGGAGGTGTTACCTTCATTCAGATGGGCAAAGGGTAGTAATGAGATAAATTACTGGGGCTGATTGGATTTTGTCAGCTGGCAAGTTTTTCTAATAATGGTCTGGTGGGGCATGGTGGGGAAGGCAGAGAATCCCAAAGTGGTGCAGCCAGATGAGAGATGAAGTGTCTGAGCTGAGCTTCTTCCTGAATTCGAGATTTTGGAAGTTGTTCCAGTCACCGTAGGATTGCTTGGGGGTCCCCTTTATAAAGGCCAGTGTCCTTCACTATATTAGGTTTAGTTGCTCTTGGGACTCTATGCCTGAGTCATAAATGTAGCCATCTGGCTTCCTTCCATATTACTCCATGTCTATAATCCCAGGTCAGCTGGAGGATGCTGCTTCCCCATGGTAATATTCATTAGATCCTGCCATTCCCCACTAGGTATTGTCCCATATAGCTCTCCCCTCGTCAACACAACTCCTTGACAATACTGTTTATACTCACTTCCATTTCCTTCTTAATTTTCAAAATCCCTTTCAATTTTTCCTCAGACATTGGAGCTCAACTGAAACTGCTTTCTCCAACGTTACCAGTGTTCTCGTAATAATGAAATTTAATGCATTTTTCTCAATTCTTATCTTTCTGGATCTTGCTGCAGCCTTTGACGCTGTTGACCAGAAAGTCCTATAAAAACTAAAGTGAGCTGATAAAAAGCGCCATCTGGGAGGACAGGTCATTTTCTTTTGCTTAGAAACAGTTTGCTCCAGGTCTGAAAAGAAAACCCAAGAAGGAAGAGGAAAGTGAGTTTCTTGGAAATGGAAAATCACACCTCAGCTAGGGAAGCTTCGCCCCATGTGAAGGGAAGGAGGAGCGAGAGTCCTGGGCATATTCAGAGATTCCCTCTGGCTCAGGTGAAGATCGTTATTTGATGGATGTGATAGACTAGACCTTATTTCTCTTCATGCATTTTACATTGTAACCAAATTGGCCTTTTTGCTATTTCTGGCCCCAAATCCTTCATTTTCCATTCCCATGACTTTCCTCCAGTGCTGGAATGCATTTCTTCTTTGCTTGTGCTTCTTGGAATCCCTGGTTTTATTCAAAATTCCTCTCAAGCACAACTTTCTGCATGAGGCTTTTCCTGCTTCCTCTTCCTTCTTCATCTCCCATTGCTGTTGCTTGCCCACCTTCCCCCCCCCAATACCAATCTAACATCCTTAGAGGTGACTATTTCAATTCATATTCCCATTGCTGAGTTGAGTTCCAAGACTCATAGCTATCTCATTCCCTCAGAGCTCTGGGGGTATCATGAAGGGCTGGGGGATTATCTTTCTAATGCTATACAATTCACAAGCTCCAACTGTTGTGTTTCCTGTCATGATCATTTAGTTAGACTGACTCAATTGATTTCTGAGAGGGGTATTTACTAAGGCAATGTGTTAAGAGTAGGAGAAAGTGGTCTCAAACTTAGAGAACAAATATGGCAAACATGTGGGTCACTCACAGAACCAGGTTTCTATCTGTCCTTTTCTCCCCTTTGTGGAGTGCTCAGGAAATTCCCTATAGATAATGAATATAGTATTTTGTGGGGGTGTTCATGGTACTATGAATCTAAATTCAGCCTGTCTCTGGCTCCTGATACAGATCGACGAAAGCTGCTACATCTGTGGGGAGATGAAAAGTCTAAATTTATTCTTCCAGACCTTTTGAAACTTGCAGGGTCTTCCTCTGGCCAAAAGGGGGTGGGTGGTGGGTGGGGAGTGTAGAGCTAGTCTAGCTGCTAGGCCATGGCTAAGGTCAAAGCCAAGGCTTCTCTTTCTCTCCCAAGAGATTGTTCTTCATGGATTTCACTAAAGCACTGTACTTCCACTGGAGAAACTTCAGTTCTGAACAAGCTTGATATTTCGTAGATGCCCCAAAAGATGTAAACACATTTGTTCAACCAGTCTGAACATGAGTTTTGTGCTACTTCATTCCAGTTTCCAAGGACTTTTCTCATTTATTCTAAAGTCTATGTTTGGTTGATTGATTGAAACTAAATCTAATAATTGAGATTGATTGTTTTCACCTGATTAAGGTCCTAGGGTCTTTGTATAACTTAAGAACTCCACTCTTATATCTATGTATGTTCAGATTGTTTCTTGAATTAGTATGGGAAGTTCTTTAATCACAGTGACACTTGCCTCTGTCTTTATTTTTCCAGGACCTGACACAGAGCCTGACATATAGTTGGTATATAATAAGCACTTGTTGATTGAAGTATTGAAATAAAGTTGATGAAATCGAAACCCAGAAATCTCCTCCTTGACAGCCAGAGGTTTTTTGTGCCTTGACATATACAAGAGATATCTAATTAGAGAATAGTCTTTGAGGCAGCCTTTTACTCTAATAAAATCGTTTTTTTAACAAAAAGTAAGAAGGGTAAATACCTAGCATGGTCTGAATCTTTAAGTCAATTGTACAAAGATGCAGTCTAACAGAATATTATTTGCAAAAGTCTATCTCTTCCATGGACAGCTAGGTGGCTCAGTGCTGGCACTGGATTCAGGAAGACTCCTTTTCCTGAGTTCAAATCAACTTAGAAGCTGTGTGACCCTGAGCAAGTCACTTAATCCTATTTGCCGCAATTTCCTCATCTGTAATATGGAGGAGGAAATGTCAAACTACTTCAGTTATCTTTGCCAAGAAAATCCCAATGGGGTTATGAAGAGTCAGATTTGACTGAAAAACAACTCAACACCTCTTCCATTCTTATACCTTCATCAAAGTTGCCCTCAACACAAACACACACACACACATACACATACACACACACATTATTCTCATTAAAATTTTGTAGAGATGGGAAAATAGGGTCAGTAGTGATATTTTCTTGGCTGACTATTCTTTAGTATGAACAATATATTTTCCCCCAATTGTTTAGCCATCCTGTCAGATATTTTTGAGAATTTATATTTAGTTAGTTATTTCCTAATTATCCTATATATGGCTTATTTGTATATATTTGTTTGCATGTTGTCTCCTCTGCTAGATTGTAAGTCTTTTGAGGTCAGGGTTTGTTTTGCCTCTTCTTTCATGTTGAGCCTTTAGCACAACATCTGGTATATAGTATGTGCTTAATAAATGTTTATTTATTGATTGATACTTTAATACCATCTTCATTGCATCATCTCAGTGCAGACTTCTTCTATGTATATCTGCTGTCATTATTCTGCTTTTAGTGTCTTTGATTTATTCCACCTCCATTTCTACCACTTTGTACAACTCATTAGTAACCATGATGTTAGAGTTAAAAGGAGGTGGCGCCATTATCAGTGACAGAGAAAATTATCTCTTTTTTTAAAAAAGTTATTATTGGAGTATTTTACTTATAAATCACATTTATTACCAAATGTTCTCCTCTCTCTTTCCTACCCAGAGAGTATTCCTTAATTAGAAAAAAAAAGTGTTGAGCAAAATCAACCAACATTTTGCGACCAATAGCATACTCAGCATTCCTACCTCTTCGATGAAAGGAGGAAGGGACATTTTTTCATTTCTTGTCACAGGCCCATGCTTAGTCATTACAAGTACACAATGTTTAGCTTCATTTTATTAATTCTTTCTGTTTACATTTCTGTAATCAAAAGTACACATTGTTTTCCTGGTTCTGCTTATTTAATTTTGCCTTAGTTCATCAATATTCCCACATTCCTCTGAATTCTTCATATTAATAATTTCCTATTGTACAAAAATATTCTTTTATATCTATGCACTATGATTTGTTTAGCCGTTCCCCATTTGATGAGTGTAGATTTTGTTTCTAGATATCGACTACTACAAAAGTGCTGCTAGGAATATTGTATGTATGTGGCCTTTTCTGACACTGTTCTCCATGGGATAAATGCTCTACATAAGGATCTCTGGGCATAGAATGTGAACGTTCCAGCATTACAAATTATCTTCCAGACCCATCTGATCAATTCACATCTTCATTTAATAGTATATCAAAAATAATTTGTTTTCATAATCTTAATAGAGCTTTTCTACTTTTTATGTTTGTTTTCCTCCTACCACTTTCATACTTAAATATTTCCTCAATGATCTGGCTAATCGGGTCTTCATCAAGCTTTCAGTAATTTGAGCGGGGGTGGGGCCCGCAATTGGGGTTAAATG
The DNA here is from genome assembly GCA_028658325.1 of Potorous gilbertii. Lineage (NCBI taxonomy): Eukaryota > Metazoa > Chordata > Mammalia > Diprotodontia > Potoroidae > Potorous > Potorous gilbertii. Next base: position 6,148 of record JAQQSK010009747.1, on the reverse strand, counting down.
ACTTGCCCAGGGTCACACAGCTAATAGGTGTCTGAGACTGCATTTGAACTCAGGTCCTCCTGACTCCAGAGTCAGTGCTCTATCCATAGTGCCACCTTGCTTCCCAAGTGATCTTGTTTTTTCTTTCATTTCTTCTTGCTGCTTTTGAGACAATACAACTGATAACTACCCACCATTCTCCTCTGTAAGACTTTACAAATGAACTTATATCATAGAGCAATGTTTCCCATGGTTGCCATATCTTTTACCTCAAATTGGAGATTAAATATGTCTGGTGGAATTGATATCTAGGCTCATGTAGCCACTGTTGTGAATAACTTGCTTATATTAGTTAAACTTTCTTAGAAATGGTGATAGTCTGTATAAATTCCTGATTTTAAAAAATGTATTTGTTAATTTTAGGCATCAAAAGCTGAATTGTCATCAGAGGTTAGCCAGAGATACACAAACAAAAAAGATTGAAATTAAGATGGACTGCAGAACCTTTTTTCTGAATGTTAGGACTTCTTCTAACTGGGAACTCTGAGCTATTGTGATGATATCATTAAATTTTCATAGGATATAAACTCAATAAAAAAGCACAGGAGAGGACTGCAAGGATCTGATGGCCATGGAAGGAAAAAATGGAAGAGTAGAATAATTTATAAATAACTAAAAATAGTTTTTTTATTTTACAATTTCTTTCCTTTTCAATTTACATATATAGGATTTTAAAAGTTTTGACCCTGAAAGTAAGAGGTGGGGTGAGAAGAACAAGGCAGTTACTACAATCCTAATTCACTACTGATGTATCCCCCAGAATAGAGTTTTATTGTAAGAATGATAATCTTATGCTACTATCCCAGGGAAGGTAGGAGTACGAAAGAAGACAAGAAGGGAAGAGGAAACAGGTGGATGGACTCAGACGAGTGAATACTTGGAAGAGGAAACAGGTGGATGGACTCAGAGGAGTGAATACTTTTTATTGACCCTTTTTTTGCCTTCAACCAGAGATTCATGGCTTAGTGGTCATCAAATGTAACTTCTTGTTTTATTGGGTTTTTTTGTTTTATTGTTGCTATTCAGTTGTTTCTAACTCTCCATGATGCTTTGGACCATAGCACACCAATACTGTCTATAGGGTTTTCTTGGCAAATATCCTGGAATGGTTTGCCATTTCCTTCTCCAGTGGATTAAGGCAAACAGAGGTTAAGTGACTTGCCCCGGGTCACACAGCTAGTATGTGTCTAAGGCTGAATTTGGACTCAGATCTTCCTGATTCCAGGTCCGGTTCTCTCTCCACTGAGCTGACTAGATTTCTCCTTGCCCATTCTACCAAAGACCAAATGCATTTTGCTTTAAGAAACCTTTACTGGAAGGAATAGAATATTATTTAAAGGAAGAAGAAAGTGTATTGGATAAATGATGGAAATGAAGATGTATAAAGAAAGCATTTTTTTGATTTTTTCCAAATGGGGGGATAACAGTAATTGCTAATATTTATATAGAACTTTATGGCTTACAAAGAACCAAATAAATATAATATACATGCACACATATATACATATACACACACATAAATATACATACATGCATGCATGCATATATATTTGCTGTTCACAACCATCTTTTGAGATAGGTACAATTTCCATTTACAGATGAGGAATCTGAACTACAGGCAGTTAAGTGAGTTGTATATGGTCTCTCATACACAGCTAATATGTGTCAGAGAGAGGACTTGAACCTAGGTTTTCCTCATTTCAAAGCTGACTTTTCATCCATTGAACCACATAGCCTCTCTATCTCTATCTCTTTCTTTGTTTCTTTATCTCTCTCTGTCTATCTCTTTTCTGTCTCTCTGTCTTCGTCTTCCTTTCTCATATTCCTATTCCTTAGTAGCACACAGCTTGTACATGTTCATGTTCTTTTGTCTGTAGAGATAACATACATGTATATACACTCATACATATATAATTATATGGTATGAATTTATGTTATGATTAATTTGACTTTGAGGAGTGGCATCATGGGAGGCAATCTAGAAGCATTGTGATTAAAACTTGGGTAATACTCATTGAGGAAGACTGCCTTGAGGAATCAGTTCCTCAGTTAGAACTTGACAGACAGCATGGAGGGAAGTGACTCTAGCTGTAGATACTGAGAGGCAGCACTGAGCAACACATGGGAAGAGTGTTACCTCTGGAATCAGAGGACCTGGGCCAAATCCTGCCTCTGTAACTTACTAGCTATGTATCTTTGGGCAATTAACTTATCGGTTGTCTTAGTTTCCTCTTTTATAAAATGAGGGAAGGCTAATGACAACTAGACAAAGACAATCGCAACCTAAGTCCCTTCTGGCTTTGAATCTCTGACTCTCATAATGAATAAATCCTTGAGCATACAACTAGCTAAATGCTGTCTTTCTGGTTTTCTTTTGTTAGGATACAAATCAGAAATGAAATCTGTGTCCAGTAGAATTAAAAGAAGGTCACAGTGAATTTGAATTGTGTATTTGGCAGAAAAGCATTCCTAAAACGGGACTGAGACCTTTTAAAGGGCTCTCTGTTGGTGATGACTTATGCTTTTCTAGCTTTGTGGTTTAGATTTTCAGGTACCTGAGCTGGTGCTCCCTCTTAATCCTTCCTTCCTTAGGAAACTTGATGAAGGATGCTGATAACCTTTCCTGATGTAGGTGTGTGTAAACAGAGACAGCACAATCTTCTTTGCTGATAATGTTCCATTAAGCCCTAAAGAAGGGCAGTAAAAGTCAGTGACAATAATCCCAAACAAAGAGGAATCTGTGCAGGTTTGACGTCAAGAGATTCCCTAGGGGCAACTGTCCCAGGCAAGTGCTGATTGAGAACCCTGCAGTTGTGATAGGCTCCTGCATGAAGCTACCATCCGAAACAACAACCGCACCTCAGCAAGGGTGACTCATTTCCAGAGCAGCTGTACAGGGACAGTATTAATTTTTCACTGAGCTCTGATTATGGCGCTCTGCAGTTAGGTAGAAGGCAACGCAGAGCACAGATACCCATAGTATAAAATTTGATGTGTGGATAGTTGAGGAAATAATACTTATAAGCCATAAAATTAGACACTCATAGTAACCGAAAGGACTTTAGGGATTCCCTAGTCCACCCAGACGTGATTTGTCCAAAATCCCATAGCTAACTAGTGACCTATGTGAGATTAGAACTCATCTCCTGATTCATACATAGTTCATTCTGCTTTCCACTACAGGGGATGTTGTGGTCCATGGTTAATATTTCTGACTTCATATCAGAAGATGAATGTTTCATGCCCTTTGATGATTGAATGTTTTCATATTCCTAACTGATCTCCCTCTGTCTCCTCCTAATACCAGTGCCTTCCCTCTGAGATAAACTCCTACTCTGTTTGTATGTGCCGGTTGTTCACATTTTTCTCCCTCATTAAAATGTGAGTTTTAACCTTTCTTTGTATTTTTATTCCCAGAACTTAGTACAGTGTCTAGAATATAGGAAGTGCTTAAAAAATGATTATTGATTGATTGAAATTTCTTCCAGATTAATTGTCTTTATGCATAGACCTAGTCATGTCTCAAAAACCTCCAATGACTCACTGTTTTCTATTAAACTGTGCTTATTTATTTAAGGGCTTCTGTGATTCAGTGCTGACATGCATTTCCAACTATATTCCCCTCTGCATACTCCATATTTCAGTCAAATAGTACTATTTGTCTCACAATATTGGTTGGTTGTTGTCCTTCATCCTTAAAGAGGACGAAAATGATGTCACTATTTTGGGTCAAGGTACAGTGTGTCCAACTGTAGCTGGAACAGACCAATAAGAACTTGGAAGACTCTACCACAGATCAGAAACAAATAGTCCATATAAACATTTGGAGTGAAGATATCTTTAAATTTGTGCATCTTATTTTTCTCTTGAGCTACTACAATTCTGCTTTATTCATAAATCACAGCACCTTCTCTGATGTGAGAATGCCATGTTGGGCAGTCCTATGCCAGTGTCTCCTATGTCTCATAATCAAGTCTAAAACTCTTAAGAGAGATCTTGAGAAGTCTTTGTATCTCTTCTTTTGACCAAGTGAGCACTTGCTTTGTGTGTGTACTCCATAAAATAATCTTTTTGGCAAACATACATTTGGTATTCAAACAATGTGGCCAGCCCATTGGAGTTGTACGCCCTGTGGCAGAAATTGGATTGTTATTTAGCTCAAGAAGGGATCTCAGTTTCCAGTATCTTATCTTGCCAGATGATCTCCAAAATTAATCAATCAATCAACAAGCATGAACACATGAAGATGGTCAGTTCCAGGTCATCTACATACCATGTTACCTGTGCTCCAGCCTTGCTCTCCCTCTCCATATGGAACTCAAAGTCCTACCCTGTGATCATAAAATGAATTAATGCTCTGATTTGGGAGAATTCATTTACCTTATCTGCAATCTCAGACCTACTACATCATCCTCACCATTATGTCATGAACTATGCATGTATTCTTTTCTCCCCTATCCTCATGTTTCCCAACTCTAGTCTTGAGGACCATAAGTATATCCACACTACCACCCCTCCATTCCTGGCAAGGGCATATCAATCAATATGGGTCTATGTCTGCAATCACCATTCACTCTGTCTTGTCGAAAACCTTCTTCCCTAAATACCACTCCCCTATATGTTGTTTCCCCCATTAGAGTGTAAACTTTTTAAGTGTGTCTTGCTTGTTAGCAATGTTTCTAGACACATAGTAAACACTTAATAAATGCCCTTTCATTCATTATTCATTAATCACTTACTTTGTGCTTTATGTACTGAAGCAGGGAGCACCCTGACACATCCAGGATGGCCTGGAGCACAGGTTTTTAGATCTGCTTTTGAGGGGTCAACAACCTTCTTTAATAATATATACCAGCAGAGAAAATACAAACAGAGAAATAAAGACCAATGGACAGGGCTTCTAACTGTCTGACCATAAGCAAGACATACATCACAGATCAACAGAGAGATCCAACTGTCTGACCATTACATGCATATATGGTTACCAGAGAAAGATGCAGTAACATTTGGGTTTTCATAGCAAGAGGGCTTCTTAATGGCTACCCAGAGTTTCTTCTGGCACACTCAAGCCCCCAAAGCAAATCCTCACTTCAGAGTATATGTACACTTTTCAGAGCCAGAGGACATCACAACCCTCATGACCCAGTGCCTCAGTAGAAATGAACATAAGGTGTTGGTCTTCCTACAAAACAAACCTCCCTTAATCAAGCTTCCCTTAATGGTCTCTATCTGAGGCCTATTAATGGGTGGGGAAGATCTTTAACTCTCCTTAACATGTATTAGGAGGTGAGACTAAAAAGATAAAAATCAAAGTGTTTTCCCTCAAAAACAAAACACTTATATTCTATCAGAGACAACATGTAGAACACATTTGTGTGTGTATTATGCATGCACATTTATATGCATGTGTGTAAGTGCATGCATATATACGGTTTTACAAAAGTCTTAGGACAGTATGCACGTATAGTATCACAGAATTATGTGTGAAACTAACTTTGACCAGTAAATATCTATGAGATAAACAATGAAGAAGACAGAGAAAAGTGCAGAGAAACTTCTTTTTTGTTAGAACTGTCTTTACTGTTATTTTTTTTTTATAAATTTATTTATTTAACTTTTTACATTCATTTCCACAAGATTTTGGGTTCCAAAATTTTCTCCCCATTTGTCCCCTTCCCCCTCCCCAATACACTGAGCATTCTAATTACCCATATCACCAATCTGCCCTCTCTTCTAGCATCTCTCCCTTCTCTTGTCCCCATCTTCTCTTTTGTCCTGTAGGGCCAGATAACTTTCTATTCCCCATTACCTGTATTTCTTACTTCCTAGTAGCAAGAACAGTACTCAACAGTTATTCCTGAAACTTAGAGTTGCAACTTCTCCCCATCCCTCCCTCCCCACCCATTCTCTTTGGGAAGGCAGGCAGTTCAATATAGGCCATATCTGTATAGTTTTGCAAATGACTTCCATAATAGTCAGGTTGTGTAAGACTCACTATATTTCCCTCCCTCCTATCCTGCCCCACATTGTTGCTATTCTCTCTTTTGAATCTGTCCCTCCCCGAGTGTTGACTTCAAATGGCTCCCTCCTCCCATTGCCCTCCCTTCCA